>JAUBOD010000514.1:116066-139832 GCA_032353885.1 Nothura maculosa
AGTTGTGTTTCCCGGAGTAGACGATCAAGCCTCAGGAATGTTTCCTGGCACTGCCCCGTTTGCTGGTGTAGACATAGCCTCTGGTGCCACGTGCTTTGAATAAATAATTACTGAGCAAGGTCAGATATAAGATTATATGCTGTGCTGTGATGGCAAAAATCACTCACCACCTCTGGGAATTGCTCATCCTGTTGGAAACACATCCAGCAGCAGTGAGCTTTAAAGTGTGGGTTCACCTCCATCACAGCTCCCTTGAAAACTGTGTTTGGCTATTCTGGAATTGCACATTCCACATGCAAAAATAAAAGAAGGGGCTCTTGGGCTTGCAGCCTAACTGCCCTTTCCCACGTTGTGTTCCCCCGCAGTGTGCACTCCCGTGGGCCTTTCGCGGATGTTTACAGTCATGGGCCAGTTGCTGGTGAAGCCAACAGTAAGTGCTGCCTAATTCTGCCCTCGTGTGCTGTGTATTAGCAGGTACTACAGCAGCAGCAGCAGCATGTTAAGGGCTGTCTTTCCCCCCTCTTCTTCCCCTTTCACAACCTATGTACTTATACATAATCTTCTCTTGAGGTCATCTGAGTTTCTAGAGCGAGTATTTATCTACATACTACTTTTAATAGATTTTTTTCTGCCTCTCTAGGAAAAAACACCCCTCTTGCTAGTACAGACATTCCCTTGTTTCTCACGTTCCACAGCTGTTGTCAGTATTACCACTTGTTTCCAGTATTGCCTGCTACGTGCAAGTCTTACAAGTGCCTGAAAAGTTTGTTTCTGTTCCAAGTTCAGGAGCTAATGGAGATAAGACCAAACTAAAGCCAGCAGAGGGCAAAGGAGAAGGGAGCTCCTTACTTCCCTGGTGGCATTAGCCTGGCCATTAGGTACTTGATGTCTCTAAGAACCTCTTCAGTTCAGTAGACCAGGCTGTCCCTGTAGGGAACTCCATGTGAGGAGAGGGAAAGTTTGTACCATGCACAAATGCTTGGGAGGTCCTTGTCAAGTTTTCCAGCTTGTATGTATTGAGATCTGGGTATGCTTAGGGCTTGCATCTCTCTTTGTAGTTTCAAGGTTGAACTGAATATGAAAACAGATAAAGCTTTTTTACTCTCTATAAGCTTTAAAGTCAGAGCACTTGATTGTGCTAAGATAAACACTCAATATATTTTGCTTCTAGCTTCCAGAAGAGATGGATGTGGCTTGAAATATTGGCTTGTGTGAAAAATGACTTTTGCAAAAATTTATAGTTATTTTTGTTTAAAAAAAACCTGAATGAAGTTTCTTAATCTTCTAATGTAAAATGATTTCAGTGCAAGTCAGATGCCCTTTCCCTTCCTCTGTTCCTTAAATGTCTTTAGATTAGACCTGAATGTATGATTATAGTTTCAAGCACTTAAAGTTTACAGTGAAAAAGTAATTCTGTAATAGAACTAAACTTCTGTGGTAGTCTTTTCTTATATCAGTGTTGTAGAGCAGTAGAATGCGTGTGTGTGTATATATTTATTCAGTGTAAATGCTGCTGAAACAAAACAAGCCTGGCTAGTTTACTACAAGTGAACGTTCCTGCTCATAATCAAATCATGTTTCTGTTTCCACGTACAGATCCTTGAAGACCTGGATGAGCAGATGTACATCATCACTTTAGAGGAAGCAGCAATTCAGAGGAGGCTTAATGGTATTCATGTTCTGGAATTGCTTCAAATATAGTGCTTATAATAGGGAGGGTTTTCTTGGGTTTTATTTTTCTATTTTTAGCATGTTCCTCAGCTCTAGTGCATGAATATACTGAGACTGAGAAAAAGTAAATGCAGTAGCTTAGCAGAGCCACCACCCTTACCGCAAACTAGTCTAGGTTGGTAAATAACCATGTTTTAGTCTAAGAAAATATTAGCAAGAGGCTCAGCTTGCTGCGCTGAGAACTTGTTTGTTTTGTTTAATGAGTTACTAGTGTAAATTGTAAATAATAATTCTTCATATTCTAGGTGCTGTATGGTAAGTGTAATAATTTCTTTGCATGGGTTACAGTGAACGATTACATAAGTGTTACAGGCTTCATAAATTCAGCTTTACAATTTTGTGCTCTTTTTTGAAGTGTTTCAATATCAATAAAAAGTGTCACTTTGTAGAATAAAGAATATTACAGCACCGTGGACACCATTGACAGCAGCTGTATTGATTCTAACTCTCCTAATCTAGTGACCACGTTATTAAAGTTCTCTTCTAAACTGCTTTTCAATGTGTGGGTCGATGAAGCATCTACAACCTACACAATCACTAAAATTGGGCCAATGGGGCATAGTCATGTCATGACTCTTTACATTATTATTGCTGTCTTGAAAGGCATATAAGGTTTTTATCTTAATTTTCCTGTTTTCCTCCATGTTTCTTGTCCTATTCTTTCTTTTTTCATCTACCTCAATCTTTCTCATAAATTTCTGTATGTCTTTTCTATATAGCTTGGTCAGGGAATCTGTTAGAACATTTAGTCGCAGATTTTGAGCTTCCAGTTTCCATGCTAGTTTTGACACTCTGGGTATGTCTGGATCAACATTTCACGGGGGATGATTGTGTTCAGTGCCTTTAACAATATAGAACATAATAGTTATCTTTACTCGTGTGCTGAAAGCTTGGAGGAAAAATAATGAGTTCCATGCTTTTAGTGTTCTTCATTCACAAGGGGCAAATGCTCTTTTTTGGAAACATTTTTACTTGAATTTCTGAAGTTATAAGCATCTTGATAGCATTTGTCACTGTACTTTTGTCCCAGATTTTTCTTGCAAGTAACGTTCACCTTGGATTTGGGAGCTGTTTTTGCATGGACACAGGCGCACACAGTGGTGTGTGCAGCAGATGTCTTTGAAGCTTTGCTGGGGTAATTACTATTGTTGCTGTGTTTTTGATCTTAGCTAGCAACGAGTATTTTATATTGTCGTGCTAATAATGCTTACCTACAAGGCAAGCTTTACCAAAAATGACCCAGTAGCTACTCAGGTATCTTTTAGAAGTAGTGCTGAGTGGTATCAGCCATTTGAGTGGAGAATATATTTCAGATTTGGTTTGCTTTTTTCCTGTTCATGCTCTTGCTCTTGTCCTCCTGAGATATGGAAGACACAGGGCTTAAAGTTGCTTCAGGAGAGGGAGTTGAATTGTTGCACATGTCACAAATAGAGGGAATGATGTTGGCACCGCCAGCTAAAGGGATGATTGAAAACCTG
This sequence comes from Nothura maculosa, assembly GCA_032353885.1. NCBI lineage: Eukaryota > Metazoa > Chordata > Aves > Tinamiformes > Tinamidae > Nothura > Nothura maculosa. The sequence goes on from JAUBOD010000514.1 coordinate 119,276, forward strand.
CAGTTTGGTATACAGAGAAAATTAATGGGCTTTCACTGAAAATTAGATAAAAATCTAAACTTGAAAATAGCATGTAGGTAGAGGAGAATATATTGTGTGTGCAAGGAGATACTCTGCAAGATTTTTATGAGTAATTGTTTAAGTAATTTTAAGTGTGGTTCTTATTTATGTGGCAAGGATGGAAACCTTCATCACCTCTGCCAGAACTTTCTACTACAAATTACACCAGAAAAACAAATACAGTATTTGCTGGAAGTACAGAGACTTCAGCACCTCATGCTCAGAGTGTTTACTGCGTTTTGTTGAAAGGTGTGCAGGTTAGGGTGTGGTACTAATTACATTAATAAGTGTAGTGCTCCAGTGTTGAGACCCTGATCTGTGATTCACTGTGAGGACTGTGTAAGTGCAGTGATTTCTGTGGCTCTGTTGGAGCTGCTGCGTTAGGCTAAGGACTTCTGTGCTGTCTTTGCAGTTCTTCCACAGTTTTAACAGTGGGAATGAAATATTCCAGATATGAAGGGCTCTAATTCAACTAAAGCAGCTGGCCAGTTTAGCAACAAAGTGTTCTGAAATATATACTCCACTTACATGAATAACTAAAGAGTTATTTTTTATTAAAATTAAGAAGGATGAGAGCACAGGCTCCAGCAGTACCTGGTGATGGTCAGTGCCAATTAATTCTGGGTGAATAATTGCTGTCAGACTCCTGGCACTGCTTTGGCCACTCCTAATGCTTTTCCAGACAACACCTGGGCATAGCAAGGGAGTAGCCTGAGTCAGTGTTTGCACTGCTTAGGCTGGGTTAAAGCCTCTGGTTTGGGAGGAGGAGAGTTTAAGGACGAAACTGAGCTGCGTGGCTTTTATTAGTGTCGATGTAGCTGTCAAGACTGTGGAGCATTTGACAGCATTTTCTGCAAGCCTCCTCATATTTGAAAATAAATCTAACTATGGGAAGCATGTTTTCTTTGTTGAAACAATATATTTTTTTCCTTCTCAGATATCTGTGATGCATAACTGAAAAGTGAGGAGGGAGGGGGAAGTTTGATCATGTTATCTACCCTAGTATTTCTATCTGCTGAAGAGATACTGGGCTTTGGGAAAAACATTTGTTTCCAGTGTATTATATTTCAGTACCCACATCACTCCTACAGTAGAAGAATAAAGCTGGGACTTTTTTTTTAATATTAAAAGAAAAAAGTTGCCTTCAGCTATTAGTTTTCCTGAATCCAAAGAGACGGGTGGGGTAGGATCAAAAATACTTACTTGATCAAAGTTATTGGCTCTGAAGGTATCCTTACCTATGTAAGAAAGATGAAAGGTGTTGTTTTTATTGCACGCTAGTAACAGTGTAATTTTGAACTAATTGGTGTTGAACTGCCAATCACCTAGGGGGAATGCAAATAGATACTTTTACAATTTCCTTTGAGGTACTGAAATCTTATGTCGGGGCTGGAAGAAAAACAGAATAATACCGTTAAATTGACCTTAAATGAGCTGCTTTGTGGCTTTCTTGGAGAATCCCTTCTAACTTTTCATTGCTAGTCCAAACAAGTCTCGTCTACCGATTTGATTTATTGGCTAGACAGCGCTGACATTGAACTTTGTGCATGTTTGAAATACAGCTAATGTTAGAGAGCTTTAAGAATTGAGGTGCATCCTTTTCAAATACTCTTTTGACTGATCTAAAACTTTGCCTTCCCCTCTTGTAAAATATCCTTTTGCATAACAGCCTGCTATTTGCTACCAGTTTTAAGGAGGAACTACAACTCTTATATTTGATGCAGAATTTCTGCTGAAAGTTTTTTTTGGGGATACAGTTGCATTGCCTCAGTTGTAAGGAGTCCTATGATATGGATGTTTGAGCTCTGAATTTTTATACTAAAAGGGAAAAAAAATACATCTCCTGTCAATAAGACTTTTCCCCAGAGACCCATAAATTAAATTTAGAGGAGAAAAAGAATCCAACGTGAACTTTTTAAATACTGTATTTTCAATTGCTTCCAGTTAAGCTCATGACACTTTTCTGCCTGCTGGCCTCCTTACTTGACTAAAAACAATTAGTCATTCTACAAAACAAATGTTTCAGACTTTGTAAATCAATATGTAGGGAATACCTCAGTGCAAAAGCTTATCTTTATTCTGGAGAGACCTGCTTAAAAAGCTTTTCAAAAACAAACAAAGACTTGCTTGCTTCCTTAGTAAAATACCCTCAGAAATCCAACTGACTTTTTATTTTAGACATTTCAGTTAAAGCAACTAAATACCGTCACAAAGCTGGTGGTTTATCCTGACTTCAGTTGCTTGGCTATTGGTAATTCCTGGTAATTGGTAAAATGATTTATGTCACTAGTACATGTTACAATTATGGTTATGACTGGTTATGTCACTGGTTTATGTGCAACAGAGCTGACATGTATGTGAAAATACACATACAAATGTACATGTCCAATTAGACATGGCAGAAATAATTTGGCAGCATTTGGACACCTGTTTGAAAATTGATATTGCCCTGAAAAATAAATACAATCAAAAGTGCCACAAATTGTCCAAGACTCTGGGTTGTCTTGATGTTCAGATGCTGGACTGGAAGCAGTGGGGCTGGTGGTGGGGTTTGTCTCCTCATCTTGGGCTGAGGTTACTGCATCAACAGGCAACTGAGAATAAGGAAAGGAGACTGGGCCATGAGGTAGGGGGGTTAGGATGCTAGCACCTTGAGTGCTGTTTAGTTTTTGCAGGCAGATAATTAAGATCTGAGATAAAAGCCTGAACAAAACTGTTAGTCTCATGGAGTTTTATTAGAGACCCTTTGAGAAACAGTATCTGAACACTGTACTGTTCCTTTCCACCTGGAATCAACGGTGATGCCAAGAGTATGGGAATGGCCAGAAGGCAGAAGGGTGCCGAGTGTCCAAGTAAGGATAGTAGAAGAAGAAAGAGGATAGTAGAGAGGACCTGGAGTTCGCTGAGACCTTGAGCTGATGCCACCACAAAGTGTTTTGGCAGGATGAGACTGGCTTTGAGAAGACATTAAATATAGAATCCTCTGAATTCATGCTCAGGTGCCAGAATTCATAAGTAAATAAGACGTGAGTGTGATAAAGGTGAGAGTGGAACCCACTTTCTGGCAGATCTTAGAGTATTTGCAGTTTGTGACTGTGAAGAATAAGAGCTAAACTAAAGGTAATGGGATCAGAGCTGAAGGAGAGGATCTTTGGACAACTTGAAGCTTGAACCCTCAGCACTTGCTTGAACTCTGTTTGCTGAGAGAGTGGAGTCGAAAGAAACAACTGTATACTTGTATTGACAAAAGATGGACAGTTGGAAGACAGAATAGGAGGTTGAAGAGGAAGGGAGAGAGAGACAAAATAGGCTGGATGTCCTGAGGTACCTGGAGAGATTGGAGGAAGAGATTGACTGATCTGTTTTTTTTTTTTTTTTTTGTTTTGTTTTGTTTTTTTTTAACAGAGGAAAAAGCAGAGGGGAAGATGAGTAAGGGAGAGAGGAGCCAATACTGTGTTAGTCCATTTTCAGCTGGTGTGGACCGAGTTTGAGGAGCTGGTTTTTAGTGACACACATGTGAGGACTGTGGCGCGGTGGTGGCAGCCATGGGGGCTCTGGTGGGCGGCAGCGGAGGCCGCTGCTCTGCGCAGGCCGCTCCCCTGCGCGCACTGACCGCCTCAGCGTGGGCGCCTGGCGACCGCCCTCTAGGAACACTGTCCTCTCCATCTTAATATATCAACAGGATGGAGGCAACTGAGTGAGGCCTTCAAGCCGTTCTGCCTCACCAAAACTGTTTGAATTTGGAATTGTGCAACTCGGATATCTCTTCTCTTCGAATGCCCCGTGGCTGGTTAGCAAAACAGGATAGGATCCCAGTAGATCACACAATGAAACTGCTGATGTGGAGAGCTCTTCTGCTTAAACAAAATGAGAGGGCTCTTGGCTAAGCCTCTTGTTTAAAAGATATTAAAATATCTCAGTGAGTTGCAGTTTTGAGACGGTGATATTAATGTCTTGTAGATCTGAGTTTTCCCACTACATCTGTCTTACGGTAGTGCAGTTAGCACCATGCAAATTCAAATTGTCTTTCCTTCTGACAGGTATATCTTCCACAGTGGAGTATCAGACAGCAGACTTGGAGCGGGAGCTTGAAAAAGTGAAAAGCAAGAAAACAAATCTAGGTACGATTTAATAAGCAACTTCAAGATATCTGAAATGTGCAAGTGTCACCTGACCCTTACCAATTTTGATTGTAAGCAAATTTGTGCGTTTGCAGCCCTTTCAAACTTCTGTTATTACCACAGAAGCATCACATGGAATCACTCCACTGCTCTAGCAAACAAATTTAACAATAGCAAGTCTGTTTTGAACATAACTTTACCATAGTTTGAGTCATATTAGCATTCTTCCTGATATGCAGTTCGGTATCATGCTGTTTTGTATGTTTAATATAATTTATGTTTATGATTATTTGGACTGATCCTAAGATACTACTTTCCTTCTAGTGTTTGGATTGCCTCTGGAACAGTCAGATTGTACTTAAAAACAATAAAATACTACTTAGCTGGTTTGTGTATTTGAAATATGAAAATTGATACTTCCTCTAAAGGCAGTGTCTGAAGATTTCCCTTTCTGTTAAAAAGTTTGTAAGATTTTTGCTTTGATCCCTGTGAGGATCAAACATGAGGGTAATACTGTGCTAAGGAAAAAAATTGTTGAGACTTTTGTTTTTAGAAAGACTGGTGATGCCCAGTAAATTAGTCTCACCTTTGTACGATAAGAGGATACACCTGAATGAATACACCTGAAAAGCTTCTACTTCCTATTATATATCTCAATATTAATGGTAGTGCTACCTTCTGGCAGCCCAGACTGGAGTACGAAGTTACCTAAATGCCTTGGTTAACCATGCAAATAGCATATTTTCTAATTGAATATATTTGAAATTTTGCAAAACTGCAGTATGCAAGAAAATGTCATGGCAAAACATGACCTCTCCTTAAATAGATTTTGTATTTTTAGCATTGCTTGTTCTGCCTCTTCAGGGTGGTTATTATTAGGAACTGATTGGTGTCAGTTCAATCTAAAATTACTTTGTTGCTTATGGTTGTAATAGGAATTTATAGATATCTAATTCCTTGTTTTAATCTAAGGTATAATGTTTGTATATTTTGTTGGTTTTTTGTTTTACCCTTTTCTGAACAGAGCGTCGGAAAAAAGCTTCTGCTTGGGAAAGGAATTTAGTCTATCCAGCTGTTATGATATTGCTACTGATTGAGACGGTAAGAATTTTGCGCCCTTCTCAACAGAGAGCTTGTGAAATTCCTCAGCCATTTGGGAAATATTTTTAACGCTTGGGGATAATGTGTATTGAAGCAACAAAGTTGGTGTTCTTCTCTTGGCCTGTTTTAGAAAATCTTAAAGCTGTGAAATCTGAGGAGGATCAATTATACATTGTTTAAATGTGGAAAAAAAATAGTGAAACCACTTCTTTTATTTTTGTAGTCCATTTCAGTCCTCTTAGTTGCTCTCAACATTCTTTACCTGCTGGTTGATGAGACTGCAATGCCAAAAGGATCGGGGGTAAAGTAAATTCCTTCTTTATGATTTTGATAATCTTAGTAAAGCCTTGCATGATAGAACTGCTTTAATATTGAAAATAATGAGCTAGGGTCTTGATTTAGTTTGTCTTGTACACCTGTAATGAAAATAGATTGAAAATCAATTTGAAAAGCTGGAGAATACTTGTGTTCCTCTCCCAAAATATGGTTTGCCTTCATGGAAATTATGAAGGATTTCTGTCAGCTTGATAAAACTTTCTGCTGTGCATGTACATTCAGATTGAAATCTCTTAATGCTCTTAATTACTCTTAATGCTTCATGCATAAAAGGAGCATAGAGAGCATGTGTAATGTGTGTTAAGATGTGAATTGTAATACTGGAAAGCTAAAAAAATGCTCCTCTGTCTTGGTAATACGTCTTACTGAAGATTACAAGATAACTGATATAATTGCATAGAATGTGAGACCTGCAGATCAGTTCATCATAATGAAATACTTGAGAAAAACACTTCATATCTTCCAAAACATCTTTTTAGTTGGTACAAGTTACTTTATAAACAGTTATGTGCTCATTAAAATATCCAAAGTGTTTTTCTCCTCGCAGGGCCCTGGAATAGGAAGTGCCTCTCTGTCCACTTTTGGTTTTGTGGGAGCAGCACTTGAAATCATTTTGATTTTGTATCCTTTCTCTGAGAACTCAGTCTGTTAACAAGTATTCTGTCTAGTTTTCTGGGACACTGGTAATTTACTAAGACACTTGCCTGGAGAGAAGAAAGAGACAGGTCAGTCCTTCTGAAGCACTCCAAGTGTTTGTGTTTTTTTTTCCTGTGCTTCCTAAGACTTTCAGGAGACTGCTGAGATCTTGAGTGAAGCTTGCATTCCTCCGAGGCTCCTTTTTCCTTGATTCTCACAGCTATCTTATGGTATCTTCTGTCGTCGGCTTCTACAGCCTTCGTTTTTTTGAGAATTTCACCCCCAGGAAGGATGACACAACTATGACAAAGGTAAAGGCTGGGATGGCAACGGCCCCCTCCCCTCTCCTGTGCCACCCAGGACAAACTGACTCTCTTAGTTAGTAATTGCCCTGAATGGCTCATTTGCAGTGATCAGTGTTTGTTTGTAAGCTGCGTAAACACAAACTGGAAGATTTTCAAAATGCTGAATGAGTGGGAAAAAGGATGTGCTCTGTTTAGTTTGGATGGCATCCATTCACTTGTAAAAAGCCTGGAATAGCAGAGCTTGTTAACTAGCTATAGAAAAGCTAGTGAAAGACCTTGTTTCAAAGGAAACGTATTGCTAATGAGTAACTTGGATTGTGCTAACTGTACTTCAGGGAGCTTGTTTGAAATCTGAAGAACTTGGTTGCTACAAGGCCTACAGACAGAGTAATTCAAATTTGAATAATTAAAGTAAGACTGAGGTCGTCTATTCAGCAGCGTTTTGCAGTCTGAGGCTAATTTGACTTTCTACAATTCAACACTGGCTACAGAAGAGATGCTCTTACCTAGTGCTGAGGAACATGCATAAGTTTCTGGCAAAATATTCCCACAGCTGACAGGGGAGGTGATCAGTAAGCAAGAACCAGATGTTAAATTTAAGTATTCAGTGTGTTTCACTGGACAAACTAATAGATAGAACTTCTTTATTTTCTACTATGAGTTATTGGAAGTGAAAAAGGAGAGGGATGAGCAGATGAGTAGGAGGGAGTTGTTTATAATTTTCCATTGTGTGTTTACAGGATATGAGGAGTAACATAGAAATAATTAGTGAAGGCACAAATGCCTGTTGACTCATACAAATCTTTGGGTTTTTTGTTTTATTTTTTGTTTTTATTTTGTTTTAATTTTCAGTTCCTTTATTCTGGCTTTAGAGCTGAAGGTGGTGATTCCCTGCAAGAGAAAGGAGCTTCAGTCACTCTTTCTAAGAGCTTCACAAAAGCTGGAGTAAAATCTAAACAGCTGTGAATTTTTTCATACCATTTGAAGTAGTCGGTGGGCATTCACTTACAAGGAAGCTCTTTGTAGTGGCTTAAATAATGCTAATCCTGTAAGAGTTACCTATAAAGCTTAAGCTGATGTATAAATCATGTATTCCAAGTGCCTGGAATAACTCTTATATAAAATGTTAGCAGGAACTAGGTAAATAGTTGATGCTTTGCAATATGCTCATTTGGAGTTATTTTACATCTAAGTATAAAAACACCTACACTGAACAACTTCAATTTAAAAACAAATAATCCTGTGTTTACTTACTGTCCTCCTTGGCAAATGTGAGCTGTATAGCACCACATGGAGAAGCATGGCAGGGAAGCAAGACTAGCAGTATGGAGCTGGCAGTTCCTTGAGGTTCAGCTTCACCTATGCAGCTCTGAGGATTTGAGGATCCTTCTTACCTGGACCACGGTTCTTTGGGGGACAGTCGTGATTATAGTTGATGAGTTTGTCCTCTTTCCTACAGATCATTGGGAACTGTGTGTCCATCCTGGTGCTGAGCTCCGCATTGCCAGTCATGTCGCGAACCCTAGGTGAGTTGTATGGAAGAATAAAAAAGGAAAATAAAGGTGTTATTGGAGGAATTTAAAAAAAAACAACAGACAAACCTGCCACCAGCCTTTATGGCATTTGCTTTGCTATTAACTTCAGTGAAAATTTCCTGTGCATATGGCCTATTTTCCACATCAGCATTGGTTCTGTTTGAACACCAGAGAACGTGCATTTAATAAAGATGCTGAGCATTTTCTTGCATATATTCTTTTAAAAAAGCAAATCAGATCAACTTAAAGCAGGGGAACAGATCTGGTTCCAGTACCAGTTCAATGAAAAGATAGCAAATGTGAAACTACTTGTTACAGCTTCTTTTTATGAACAAATACATTTTGAAGATTACATGAATTAAACTGGATTGTAATATTGAATGTAAAAATGTGTGTAAAAAGATAGAGAGAAAAGCAAAAAGTACTATTAATATCCTAATTTTATAATGCAATATCAAAAAACAGCCTATCTACATTTTCCTTAAAACAATCTACTTTGGATTTTTTTTTTTTTTTGTTCCTTCAGTTCTTAAACATTTAGAATCTAGCTTAATAGAACCCAAGAAATTTTTCTTGTTAAGAACTGCCTGGAGTAAGAAACTGTTTTAGCAAATTGTAAACACAGGGTACTTAGTGCCTTAGTTTTATTTAATTGGCTAATTTTCAGTGTGAATTCTTGAAGCTAGCCTGTAGGGCTACCATGAGTTACATAAAGGGGTATGTGTAGAGCACTTGCAGCTAATGTGAATGTCATTAAGAGTATTGCAAACAGAATAAAACTGTCCATCTCTTTGTGCGCGAGTCCTAAATTGAATTTAGGAATTTAAGACTCGGCCCCTAGCCTGGAAAAGTTACATAGCTGGTTATCTTTTCAACTAGAGTGCTCTCAAATCAAGAATATGTAGAATTTTGCAGTAAGCTGTACTATATTTTTATGCTGTGTATATCAACATATGAGGAGTCCTATTTACTAAATCCAATTGATTTAAAAAAATCTGTCAAGGTAAATAGGCAAATGACTTTGTAATATGATGTGTTTTGGAGACTCCAGTTCTGAGATAAAACACATTTACAGGTGTGTGTTTTCCCTTTTAAAAAATCTCTTGTGACACTTAACCAAAATTTGAAAAGACAGTTCAAATATTTAATGTAGTTTAATTCTAAAGAGCTCATTCTAAAGAGATAATAAAGAGCTGAGAATTCAAACTTACAATATGTTGTGTTAGGAAAAAAAGAGAAAGTGTTTTGGATTTTTTACAAATATGTCTCCAATATAAGTATTGGAGTCTCCAAATATAAGTATTGTCTCCAAAAACTTAAGGCATGTCATTTTAATTGAAGTCATTGTTCATGATCTATGAGATTAACAGCTGGTAATAAACAGATTCTGTGAGGAAAGTGGACATGCTGGGTGCGTTGTCACATGGGAAACAGATTAATGGTAAAACTCACTTTTAAAAAAAAAGGAAGAAAAAGGCTAACAAATGAAATTCCTGAATAGTTTGCCATAGAGATAAATAAAAGAAGAAAAAAGATGGAACAATTAACACACAGCTAACAAATGCACAGACACAGCTGTCCAAACAGGATTAATAGTGTATTAGAGTACAGTGAGTCATGTGGTGCCTTCAAAAATATCGTGGATTGCCTTACATGCTACCGCCCTGTGGCACTGGAGAGATGAAAAGAAATAAATATGTTAAGCAGATTCACAGTCTTTTCACATTATTAAAAAAGCAAGTTTCTAGGCTATGCAAAAAGGGAAAAAAAAGCTGGACTTTATCATTATGGAAAGGTAAATTAGCAAAAGTTACCCAATACATGCACTGACCTCTTTCAAGTTGTAAGGTGGAAATATGAGAATTTGTACATGTTTTGTAGCACTCATTAAATACATAAGTGGTGGATGTCTCTTATCTGTCACTTTTGAGAGCTCCAGAATGGTTTGTACTAAAATAAATTAACTCAAGTTCTCCAGTACATTTCAGCCTTTGAGTCGTGCTGCTCTGACAGATGTTTTGCCGTCAGCGCTGTATTGCTAACCACTGTCAAACAAATTGGGAAGAGTACCTAAGAGCCAGGAATGCACGGAGAACTGCAAGCAAATTAAGTCCTCTGGTGGGGGGGAAAAAAAAGAAAAGTTTTGCAACAATTTTCCCCTTGGTTGTTGCTGTGTATGGTTAAGGGAATACGAAACGTACTGGATGTAAAAACTTACTGTGTAAAATTTGAAAGCCTAGGGATTTTTGCAGGTTTGTTTTTTAGCCTGTTCAATATATTTGGTAAATTATCATTAGCTTTTTTGGAAAGCTTTTTTTTCAGTCAGACATCTCCTATATGTCTGTGCTTTTTTGATATTTCTCCCTCCCTGTACTTTCTGATGACTTTCAGTCCTTTTTTTATCCTTTTAAACCCTCCTTTTTTTTGCTTTTTTCATTCTTAGATGCCAAAGTTGATCTTTATGTTTTTTAATTTAAATGACTGATACTGAAGTCAAAGAAACGTCTCTTAACGCCACCATGGCTGGCTGAGGGGCCTTGGGTTTCTTGGCCAGGATCTCACAGCTGGAGCTCACACAGCTTGGAGGTGACTCCAAACTTGTTTCCAAGAACCTCAGTTGAGGTATTCTCTGTTTAGAAGATATCCTGGAGTTTCCTGCTGTTTTGGTTATGAGGCCACTTCCAACATCTGTCCTTCCCACCGTTGCTCTCAGCTCTGAGCATTTACATGGACGTTTCTGGAATGTGGTGGCTCATCTAACACAGGCAGCAGTTCTTGGGGTGTTACCTAAATGTCTGATCCTTTATTGAGCTCTGGTCTTCTCAAAGCCAGTGTGGCAAAGAAACCACCTGTGGCTGCTCTTGCTCCTTCCTGGGATGTGCCCTCCAATGTGGAAACAGATCTGAGAAGTCCTGCTCAGTAAACCTGAGCTTTAGCAGCTGCCCCACTTGTGCTCAGTACAAAACCCAAGTGCTGGTGCTGCAGGGTTGTTCAGCCAGACTCGTCCTTCAGTTCAGATACTCCATGGCTGGAGTTCCAACCAGGTATATCCAAGTATAGTGGCAGCTACTTGGAGAGACACTGCAGTGGGAAAGATGTCTTTAAACCTGGATCTCAAAAGCAGTGGATCTGGAAGCACTTAGGAAGGCTTCACTGCTGCTGGAGGGTTTTTGTCTTTCCCGTGGACAGAAAGGCCCTTTGTTACCTGTAGATTCTTATTCTGAAAGCCCACAGCGCTTCCAGCATTTTCCAAGGAAGGCGAGGAGCTCATGAAACTGACATTTCCCCCAGTTTTCACCCTCGTATTGATTTTTCTAGTTATTTATTGAAATTATGAAGGGGAAATTCTTATCTAGGATAAATAATGATAACTCGCATGATTCAGTCATTTTGCTAGGAAACTCAAACTTTGATTGATAAGTTTGTCTTACAGTTTTATGGTAGACAATCAGGAGACCAGGGCACTTGAACACTGTCTCATGTACTCAACCAGGGGTCTGATGCTGTATGTTGTCTGGAAGAATTTTCCTTTCATGTATAAAAAATAAAAGAAAGAAACTTGTCTGTTATTAGAAAAATGTAATCACAATTCTGCATCTGTCAATGCAATTTTCACAGGAATTACCCGATTTGATCTTCTGGGAGACTTTGGAAGGTTTAACTGGCTGGGGAACTTCTATATCGTGTTATCTTACAACTTGCTCTTTGCTATCGTGACGACGTTATGTCTGGTCAGAAAGTTCACCTCTGCTGTCCGCGAGGAGCTCCTGAAGGCACTAGGTAATAAGAGCAACAACTTGGTTTGTGTTTTACCTGTTCCTTTTTTTCCAGCATGAACTTAGATGCTGCAGTTAAAGTTCTGTGCAACTCACAAAGCTGCTTGTTTTCAGGCAGGTTTCAAATATTGTGCTGTTCTCATAGCTTTGCATTTAAAATTAAGAATAACTTTTAGGGTTTTTTGTTTATTTAAATCCACTTATTAATTCCCTAAAAATATCGTAGTGGAAATCTTAGCTGCCTTGTAAGGTCTGCTTGTTCAGAAAATCAGGATCTTTGCACTTGGAACCTCCAGTTTAATAACCATGATTTGAGTTAGTCCAAAATGGTCAAATTGTGCGTTTGTGGTCCCAGAGAATTTCAGTGTGATCATGCAGGAAAGGCTTGACACGTGATAGATCCATAGAGTAGAAAATGTATGATCTTCCTGTGCTGTTTCTAAATATCATCTGGACTAATTAGTGAAGCTTCCTACCTCGCCAGAGTCGTAGAGCCAGGCCTTGCTTAAGCCCAAGGGGTTGGTAGTGAAGCTTTAGTAGTGGCTGCTGACAACCTTGCCCATGCACAGTGCCTAAAAGACGTGGGCGCTTGGCTTCAGTGCTCCCTCTTTCCAGAGTTGGAAGCACAGGGAACAACATCAGAGCACTTCCTGGGATACACCTCAACTGGGGGCAACTAAACATTTAAGAGGCTTGCAATTCTACTACTAGAAAGTCATTTTGTAGAATCAAACCTACTAAACTGGAAGTGAAATACAGAGTCCTACTGATACGGTAGGACTAAAACAAGATTTTTTTAAAAAAAAGTTTTTTGGGAAGATACTAGTTGAGCCAGGAATGTGTTACTCTGTCCATGGATTTTATGCTAGAAGTATTTTCAGGGAGGTTGCATATTGGTCAAGAAAGAATAATGCAAGTGAATAACAGATGAATCGAGGTCTTCTCTTAAAATGAACTTAACTAAACCTTGAGAGTTAAGTCAAACAGAAGTCCACGTCATGCATCAGTTTTTGTCATTGTTTTGAACATTTAAATAGTTTAGAGAGGGCTTGTTTATCACAAATGATCTTAAAATCAGCAGTGGGTGCTTCTCAGAAAGGTGCTGCTTAAATTATTCCAGGATGTTCTTTGGGCATATGGTCTTGATGGACAGGCTAAAGAACTAAGAGAGAATTACAGCTTTTAGCTGCTAAATCTGGAATTAAAACAGTGTAAAGTCAAGCTTCTGTCTCTTCTATGTTTTACTAAAACAAGTCCATTTTAATGGACTTTTTCCGCTTATAACAAAAGTGATGGAATTTCCTGGAAATGTTTCATAGTTGAATCAAAAAATATCAATTCTGGTCTTTCATGGAAACCTTCCCCACAAGGTAGAATTGGGTTTGTTTGCAGTATATTTTGTTGAGCACACATGCATGAGACATAAGAATCTTAACTTCTCCTTATGGCTTGTCATGTTTTGCAGGATTAGATAAACTTCATCTATCAAACAATCCAAGAGACTCAGAGGCAAAGCCCTCTGCAAACGGGCATCAGAAATCACTGTGATGAACAATCATCTGCACTCAACAGAGCTGAAGACACCAACCTCACGTGTCATTCCCATCATCTCATCAACCTTTGTGTCCTGATTTGACTTGGTGATAGTGCGGGTCCAACCTTGTCTCCTCTTTGGACGCTGTTGGGCTTCTGAGGCACTTGGCTGTAGCAGCTCCCCCTTTCCCCAGTTACCTTGTGGTTCTGCTTGTTGATTTTTTCCAGTAAGTTCATGCAGGAGGTGCCTTGAAGACTGGAAGCTGAAGAGAATAATGCATTCCTTTTTATTTTTTGACAGTTTCATATCTTTAGGGATTAACTTGCTACCATTTAAGTGCACGGTACCTCCTGTTGTAATACAGAAACAGCTATAAAGAGTAACGTTGGGACTTGAGTTTAAAAAAAAAATGCACTTGAAGTCCAGTATGTCCCTTGCTGGAAGTGTGAACTACCCAGAGCAGGTCCCCTTGGCAGCAAACGGACAGTTCCCCTAAGAACTGTTGCAAAACCAAAGTAACTGGTGGAGGTGCCATTCCCTTGGTGAAGGACTCAGCAAGTTGCTCGTAGTCAAGTGTGAAGCTTCCTTGGAAGTCAAGTATGAAGCTTCTGGTGTCTGCAGCTTCCAGTTCTTAGCCCTAAATGGTCCTTGTTTCCCTGTAGTCAGACAGGGTCCTCTCGACCAGAGTGACCCATGGGATGAAGATTAAACTTCAGTGTTAAATCTGAGCCTGGCTTTGTAAAAAGCTGCGTAGCCCCCTAGTCGCAGCCCGTGCGGTTCTGTGAGCCGCGGAGGTCGGTGCCCTCCCAGGGACATCCCAGCCCTCGGAGATGCCCATCAGCTCCTGCCTAGCAGCAGTGCTTGGAGTCAATGCAAGCAGCATAGGCCTAGGAGGCTGCAATTGCACAGGTTTTTTAAAACCTTTTCATTTGAAGTAAGTTATTTCTCTGAATTCATACTATAGTTACCAGGATTTCTGTTCTGTGGCATAACCCAGTATCTTTCACTAGTCTGTTTTGTAATGTATAGCCCTGAACATGTACATAGGCCTGTGTGTGTAGGTAGTGTAAATTAAATTCTAAGCTTGTAGAACTGACGTAGGTTGCTTGGTAAGTACCACTTGCGTGTTCCACCTGGGTAGAACAAATTCCTGCAATGTTCCCTGGCAGCTGCTCCGAGGTTGAGCTTCGGGATGGCCTCAGTGGGTGGTAAAGCCCCTTTCTTAGCCTTCCTGCAGCTTTAGCAGACCCCTTGAGCCATCTGTGAACCTCGGACACCACCAGCAACCCAAGGTGTCATCCAGAAGGTGTTTTCCCTTGTGTCCCTTGTGCTGCGAGTCACGGGCAGGCAGCTGCAATGGGGGCGACGTTGGGAGCTGCCACCACACGGGGCCGCTCGGCCGCCCGCCCCAGCTGAGCCCAGCTGAGCCCTGAGCTCTTGCACTGAACCCACGTGTGACGGATGGTCCCCAGGGGGGCTCTGCAGGGAGAGAAGCCTCCTCAGAAACCTGCCGGGCTCTTTCCCTGCACAGCCCCACGGGGCTGTAGCCCTCGTTGCTGCCAATGTGACACGTGTGTGTGCTGGCCGTGCGATTCTTGCTGCTGCTGTTGTCTCCTGTTTGGCCTGGAGCATCTCACGGAGCAGCTCTGCTCTACGTGAGGCTTCCCTGGCTTTCAGGGGGCCCTTTCTGACTGGAACTGGAGTGTTAATGTAAATACTGCTGTAGTAACGTGCCAGAGAGCTGCCCGCTGCTGTGTGGCATTAGCGTCAATGCAAGGCTAATTACATTGACTTGATGTGTTGTACTGAGTCCTGGAAGACCTGAAGTAAAGTTGCTCAATTTCACTAAGATACACAGGCATCTCTTAAGCTGTTTGAATTTAATGCAGAAATTCTGGACAGAAATCTCTGGATTTTTTTTTCTGAATCGGAGTTCCCCAGCCAAGAACAGGGAGCTATAATTTAAAAGTGGTTTTTTTTTCCCTTTTTTGTCTGTTTACATTTAAAACATCAGGAGATTTGTTAGGGGCATCATTCAGGTATTCAGAGCTTGGAGCCGTATGTGCTAGCATTGCAGTGGAAAATAAGAGAAATGTTGGAAAATAAGAGCAATGTGCCCACTTGTCCATGCAGGTGAGAGTAGGACCAAAATTCTCCTGGTTTCTTACTGGGGCTGCTGAGCTGCGGTGTGTGAGGAGGCCAGTTCTCCTTATTAAAGGCTTTCTGTTAGGAGCTCAGTGCACCTTGGACTGAATGGGTTTGAGGAAGCAACGTGGAGATGGGAGCTGGCCCAAGCACCCTCTCCACTCGTTCCCAGTAGCCAGCAATGGGACTGTTGGGATTGAGATTTTCATTAGAAATCCAAGAACCCAGCAACAAACGATCCCAAATGGAGCAAAGACTTTTCCTGCTGAGAAGCCTGGAGGTTTCAGGGAGTTTTGAGGCTGATTTATTTTGGAGGAGCAGGAAAGCTGTGGCTCCTATGGACTCCGTGGTCAGATCCATGGGTTGAGTGAAGATGTCACACTGAGATGCAGGGACTGGTTGAGATTGTGGCTCGTGAGGTGGATTCGTCTGCAGGGAAGTGCAGGACTCCCCCATGCTGACACTGTCGGTTCTAGCCCAGCTGTGGACACCGTCGAGGCCGCCACACGTGTCTGATGCTGATCGCTGTGTGCTTTTCACAGATACATTCACTTACATACAAGCAACTGGTAATTCCTTACTGGATATTAACAGCACGTTCCGAGGAGCTTTGGCTCCTGTAGAGTCGGGTGGTCTGTGCCTTCCAGGTGTGCAGCTGATCTTAGGAACATCAACACCTGCCTTGCTTCTTATGAGGGCAGAGCTCACGAAGGCTCCATCTTCAAGCAGGTACCACACAGCAGACAAGAAAATGTCCACTGTTTTAAGTAGCCATTTGGGACTGTTTTGTGTTCGTAGCACAGTATTAAATACAGTGGCAGAGTTGTAATATCGTGGGGTTTTTAAATGTAAAGCCCACCTGCAAGACTTGAGCCTAAGAACCAAAGGCTTGGGTGGTGGGGTGAGTTCTTGGCCTTCTTAGCGAGCTTCGTTTCCTGGGTGTGACGTGAGGCTCCTGCTCGGCCCTGTTTCCCACCTCTTCTGCAGCGCCTGTTCCACAGGGTCCCAGGAATTGAAGGATTCGGGGAGTCCTTTTCCGTGTTGCTGAGTGACACGTTAAGGGTCATTGCACAGCCAGTGTAAGGCGGGAATGCGTTGGGTTCTGTTGGATCAAACAAGTGTCGATCTCCCAGCAGAGCCCCTGCCGTGGGCCCTGGCTGCTGTTTGATGCCCTCACGGGTTCCTGCCCCTGCGAGAGCCTCCTATCCTGTCCCATCCCATCCGCTGGGCCCTCCTGGATTGGCCTGCTGGGTTTTAACGGTAAAGGTGACAACGTCTGTCCCACGGGAATGGGGAAAGGCCAGGAGGGAGGTGACCTGGAATGTGACTTCCAGGGCCCCCCAGAGCCACCTTGTCCCTTGGAGGGGCAAGAAGCCAAATCGGCCACTTGCCAACGGCAGACAGGGAGGCCCCGGCTCTAAGGGCCCTGCTCTTGCTACCACTTCTGCTTGCTACCACCGAAACTCCATGTCTGTGAAATACCTGATTTTTTTTTTATTTTAAGCTCCTGAAATTTGGGAGCTGGTAGAACACCTTTTTTTTCTCAATTTGGCCTTAATTCCTTAGCGCGGGTGCCTTGGTGCTTTCCTCCATCCCGTTGCCAAGCCATTTACCGGCTCGCTCCGCGGCGCCGCTGCTGGGAAGGAAGCGTCTCCTGACGTGCCCAGCTGTGGAATAGCAGAACGAGAGACCCAACCAGAGCGGCGACAGCGCCCACTGGCACGGGGCGTCAGTAGGAGGGTGTCTCTTTATTCTTCTGAAATGCTTCAATGGTGAGACACTCCAAACCCTTCCTTCAGAAAGAAGAAACGTATGGAAATCAACAGCTTGTTATCCAGAAAGCCCAGGACTTCTGCACTGGATTCATGGGGTAACAGTGCCCTGATTCCCACTTCCTAGAAGCCTCTGAAGTTGTGAATGTAGCTCTGCTTTGGCAACAGAAACCTGGACATCTTTGCTAGTTCTCTATTAATTATTGTATTTTAAGTAAATTTCTACTTCATTACCAAAAAATACACTTCATATCCCTGGATTTGAATGTATTAACAAACACAGCAGCTGGCTCCAGGCAGGTGAGAGCAATGTAATCATTTTATCCTGTTTTGTTAAATCCAACCTCCTTAAGAGCTGTACCTGTCTTCAGACTTTTTCAGGCCTGTGCTCAGGGAATCCCAGGTTTCAGAGGCTCCGGGTATCCCAGTCTTCCTGATGTTTTGCTGCTCCCCTCTGGCCCTCGCCCTTCTCTCTGTTGCTGTAAAATGATGGTAGGAAAAAGCAGCCCGATGGTGGCACCTGCCCTGGGAGCAGCAGGGACACCCTGAGCTGTGCAAGGGAAAACCTCTCGGTGCTCCATGACCTCCCCCTCATGGATGTTCCCACTTTGGCTTCGTTATTGAGTCACCCCGTGGTGGAACCGCCGCCTCCCAAGCTCCTGAGCAGCTCCGTAACAGAGGGTCAAGTTGAGCCTCTCTTCACTGTTCCAAGGCAACTCCAAAGTTATGTGGCCTCTTACTGCCCTGAGAGAGGGGGCAGAAAAGGATGGGTTTGGATTTGAAGTCTGAAACATGTCAGAAAACACATTAGACACAGCAAAAGAAAGGTGCTAAGCACAAGATGGGAAAGCAGAGAGGCTCAAGGGGAACACACAGGGTCCTGTGTGCAGGGAGCTGCTGGCAGCTGCACAGGGCGATTCCACAGAGCCAGTGTCCAGTGAGTGCTGGTGTCAGGAGCCACCCCCCGTCCTGCACTGCAGCTTGTCCTGCACTGCAGTTACTGGTCTAGACTTGAGCTTTTAGAAATAACTGCGCACAATCTGAACCTTGTCCGAGGCCGCGCGACGCAGTTAGGGCTCTGCTCTGGGCCTGGTTTGTGCTCAAGGCTCTCCAGGAGCTGGCAGCACCTTTCATTATTGTGCTTCACATGAATGTACCTTGGAGGAGGGTAAAACACGACTGAGAATTCACTGGACCATCATTAGTGCTACTGTCCTAGGAAGCTGTTGCAATGTAACATCTGCCCTCCAGACCCTTCCTGCCTTTTTTAGGCCGTGCAAAACAAATGACAAAAAAGGAGAAATGCTGTATCAGGTTCTGCGCTGTGGATGCTTCCCTGTGGTACAAAGCTGTACATAATAGTTGCCTTTTTAGCTAGTTGGAATTTTCATGTGAAAAGTGGCAGTGTGTTTCTTTTCTCTTCATTTGAGATGTTGCAGTTTTCAGTGTTTTGTAGGAAGATTTTTTTTTACTGTGTTTTCAATAAAGTCTGATTCACAGTGGGGTTTTGATGCTCTTTCATTTCGAGCCACGTCAGTGCCCAGGGAGCTCCCTGGTCAGAGGCAGCCACGTAAATGGTCCTGGTCTGTGGTGACACAAACTGCATCTCCTGCCCCAGTGGGGCTGGGCAAAGGGGGTGGCAGTGGGAGGATGTCACTGAAGATGCTGTAAGACCAAACATGAAGCTGAATATGAAAGGAAAACAACTGGGAAGCAGCATTGCCTCTCTTAACTTTTATTTTGGCATCATTGTCCATTAAGAAAATCTCATTTTTATTACACAAATGGGCTCTAGAGTTAGAAATAAAATCCGTTGTCAGCTGAATTTGGTTAGGTGGATCAGTGGAGGATGTTTACATCAACATTCAAGAATCTTCTTCTCGTAATATGAACGGCATAAAGGACAAATGTGTCTTTCTCCCAGGGAAAACTCTTCGAATGCTTGAAGACAAGTGTGGTGAAACAAGTGTGAACAAGAGAGCAGCACCGTGTGCCGGGAAAACGGGCTGCTCTTCCCGGAAAAGGCAGCGGGAAGAGCGGGACTCAGGGGCATGATGCAGATGGGGCAGTCAGCGATGTCCTGCCGAAACGCCTGGGGAGGAAGAGCAGAGCAAAAGGAGTCAGGAACAAGCTGTGCCCCATGGAAACGGACAAGGCAAGGACAGAAACAATACTCTTAATGAGAAGGTTAACAGTATTGTTAAGTTATGGACATGAAGTGTGTTTTCATTAAGCCAGTAACACTTGGACTCTCTGAACTCTTGGCGCTCTTTAACTAATTAACAGAGAAATGCTGCTTTGGTAGGAGCAAGCCACAGTTTTATGATGTTTTCTAGAGATTTGGAACAGTTGGACCAATCTAAGAACAAATACAAAAATATGCTGAAAGTCTCATGCCTCTAAATTGATCGTGTTGCTAAATGCAAACCTATCTAAATTTAACAATACTAGCAGCACTAACTGACCTGCATCTGTATCTTCTCCCAGTCGAGTTTGCCGGGTAACGTTTCTTTCCCTTCCACCTGCTGAACCGCATCTCGACTTGCAGCTAGAGCAGAATCGATTTCAGAGAAAAACCCATCGAGGTTTTTCTCGTAGGAGCTCAGCAGCCGCTGGCTGATGTGTTGAACCTGAAAATAAGAGTGGAGCAGAATTTAGGGTTATTTCTGGCTACAGACTCTGACATTCCCTCCCTCTGTGGGTGAGTAACGGGGAGCGGACAAGGGCTGGGATTAGTTTCACGCTCTCCCTGGGTTTTGTTTCCTCCTACGCTCGGAGCCCCGAGGCTGCGGAGGGACCTGGAGCAGCTCCCTGGTGCCTGGGGCTGATTGATGGAGCAGGGAGCATCACTGGGAGCATCACTGGAGCAGGGAGTGTTTCCAAGCCCACGCCACCTTTTCCAGATGGAACAATCCACACTCAAGAGTGGCTCCTGTTGCCATTAGCACCGCAGTGGCTGAAGGGTGTGTAGGGAGTTCCACAAGTCTTAGGCTTGTCCTCTGAGACCCTTCTGAAAGGGTTTCTGTAGTCCTAAGCAAATGGGAGAGGTCTAAAATGGGAGTCCCTCTACATCAGTTCCTTGGAGTGGAGACTTAACGGGAAAAGGCCTGAGCTGTCTGGTCATGGAGCCAGGATGGGTTGGGGTGGAAGGGGAGGTCACAGAGCTGGGTGGGAGCAGGGCCTGTCCTGCCCTGTTCCTCTCCCCTCCTCCTGCAGCTCTTCCAGCTGGGACCACT
>JAUBOD010000514.1:141732-163914 GCA_032353885.1 Nothura maculosa
GCAAAACACTGCAGTGTTTTCATTAAGCAGCACTTGGAAGGGTAAGAGCTAAGAGCAGGAAAACTCATCTCCAATTCTCACCTGAACACCACTATGAAAACAAGGATACATCCTTTCATCAGAACTGGGGGTAAACTCATTCAGACCTGACTAATCCACGTGAGAACATCTTTTAAATTTATGTTTAATAGAAGGTAGGAAAAGTATTGCTCATTTTTATTCCTTGCAAAATCCCAAAGTTTTAATTTGAGAGTTATTTCCTAATGCTGTGTGGGCTACATGCAGAACCTGCAGTGTGGGAAGCATTTCCTGTGGGTTGCAATCAGCTGCTAAAACGTGGGCCGTTTTTATCAATTCACTTCCCCCTAAACAGAAGTTCACATACAGTGTCCTTAAAGAGAGGCCACTGCTGTTAGCCTATATGATTAAAGTGGTTTAAAGAAATAAAATGGTTGGTTTGAACCTTCCACTGCCGTGGCTTGCAATTTGAGAACAGCTGCTTCCAAGGCTGCTTGTTGGATATAAGTAAGAAATAAAGGCAAAAGTACAGAGCTGAGGTTGAAGAGCTTTGGTGTAAGGGAGCTGAATAAAAACTCCAAATAAATAACTGCAACATACCTTTTCCTCAAAGAACTGTCTTCTTAATCTGCTATCTTTAGGAGGCACTGTTTTCCTCAAGTTTTTATACCATTTTCTAACAACATATCCCCTCCATGAAGCTTGAATTCTGTGAGAAACAAGATGTTATTGCTCAAGAAATACGGATTTATCCAATTTTATTCTTTATGTGAAACAATCATTTTGCACATCTAAATAAAAAACCCATTTCCTTTAGCAGTGCAGCCATCCAGGCTGTAGTTTCTGATGAAATCAGAATGTTAGCACCTATGGATCATTATTTAAAGCTCAATAATGTCCCAGGACAGCGTGTTTGGGCCGCTCACCTCACAGCACACTTGGCTCTGAACAAGCGAGCCCCGTCGTGGATCACTCTGGTCTGATACTGTTTCTTCCTGCACATGGGACAGGACTTCTTACCTGTAAATTTTTCAAAGGCTTTTAGGCAGGCCTGAAAAAAATAACTGTAATTACTTGCAATATATTTACACAGCATTGGAACAAAAGAAATGGAGCAGATTTTATCATATACAAACTTTCTATTCATCAATCCATAAACATTTTATAAAATGTATATATCTGTAAAATAGAGATTTTTAAAGTCTCTATCTACTCCTATGAGTTTTTGTGAATTAAACTATTCCTGTTTAGTATATAAATTTGTGTCTGCTTTCCCACATATTTGTCAAAATGGTCATAATATGGAAGAAATGAACTCAAAATATCTTCAAACTATATTTCTTAGAATAAAAATCATGACTCAAGATTGTTTTTCAATATGAATAGAACTGACTCATTAAGCTATTGACTTAAGTAGTTTAAAATACTCATATATTATGTGCTTGAAGAGCTAAGCAAAAATGTACTCACTTTATGAAATACATGGGAACATGAAAGCAACACCTGTTTTTCAGAGATAAAAAAAAAGACTTTAAAACATTTGGAAAGCTGAAAGGAGAAGAATGTTGACAATAAACGTTGTGACTGTCAGAAAGGCCAGCAGTTTCTTTCTAATTTTGTTATAATCTTTCTAGTGAAAGTAAAATTAGACTTGGATAGAATAACTTTATAAAGTTACTTTATAAACTACATGTTAAACCAATGTGTGAACTTGGTGTTAACACACATGGAGCTGCAGAAAGCAAGAAATGCCAACTGCTAGTTATGGGAGCAAAAGATTTTGAAAAAAAGATTATTAATAATAAAAGATTATGAAAAAAAGATTACTTAAAATGAAAGTTTATTAACTTTTTCCCCTTTCCCCACAAAGACATTACATTTCAAGATGTGATAAACACCAAATGCAGCATTTTACACACACACAAAAAAAACACATGTTCACAGGTTCACAGGCAACAAGAAAACTTTACCTTTATCTGACCCCAATTCCCACCAAATACTGGTGATGTCAAAATGGAGATGGACAAAAAAGGCAGTTGGTTCTTAGAGGCCAGAAAAACTGGGAAAGGAGTGAAAACTAGAACAAGTAGCTGCACTATTGAGCTGGCAAACACAAAGGGATTAATGGCTCGCAGCCAGCTGAAGGGAAAGCTTTCAGATACAGTGCCTTGTTTTCCCCTTGAGCTAAGAAACCTTCAGGACAAAAAGAATTCCAGAGGCATTTCCCTTTTTGTGCCAAATCTCAAGTAAGTAACCTTTGAAAGAGCGCTCTCTTTCGCTCTTTCTTGTCTAGGTTTAGGGTTTTAAGGTAGCCACAGGTTGGTGAAATGGTCTTCTTAGGCCAGCTCCATCTTCTCCTGCCTTGGGACAACTGCACATCTGCTAACGTGGAGGTGGAGGGAAGCAAAAGCTCTGCTGCTAAAGTCATTAAGGACCCTGGTTCATATCATAGACTTGGTAGCAAAAATCTTCAGGGAAAAACACAGGGAACAGACAGAAAAAAATAATCATAAAAATAATGTGGAAAGAAACTTGCAATCAATTGGACAATTAAGCTAACTACTCTCATGACCTTTCGAAAGCAGCACTTCAATCAGTCGCTTGTGCCTTTTGCTTTGGGGCTTTCAGGATGACACCAGAACCTCACAGAGCGCCATGTAAATACAGTTAATGCCACACATAGGAACTGCATAGACAGAGGCAAAAACACAAGCATTTCTCCAGGTGAGCTGAGTGAATGGAATTAAGAGCCCCCCTGCTTCATTTTCCAAATATAAATGTCCATTGAACTGAAGAGTAATAAACTTGTGAGAAAGGAAAATGTATTTTAGAATGGTCTAATTGGTGAATATTCACCATTCTGAAGGACCAAAGCTAAATCATAGCTAACTGCAGCTTAGAAGAGCCTAGAGAGTAGCCTGTATTTGCTTTGCAAGGCTGGATAAAAAGGCTGGTTTTACATTCTCTCCTACTGTCCTAACTTTAGCTGTGAGGAAACCTCACCAGCCTTTCTCCATCATGTCTAAGTAGCATCTTAAAATAGAATCTTTCATTTTTCTTCCTTCTTTCAACTAATGGCTTTTAGCAGTAAATTTTCTTTGCTATTCCCTATACCAAGTCATGCTACAGTTATATACGTACCTGAGGCTGGAGAGCAAACTCTTCCCTGCAGATTGCACAAGGCTGCACAGAATCTCCCTGCTTTATGGATCTCTGCTTTATTTTTGCCCATTCTTCAGCTGTGAGTGGCAAGGGAGGAGGCTCAACCAGGCCTAATTTCTGAGCTGTGGACAATAACAAATCACTGAATAAAACCCACTGACATGGGTCAGATGCAGATAGTGGATTTCTTCCCCCGCCCCTGAAGTAAAAACCACTAAAAATACCTTTTTAAAAAAAAAAACACGTATACAAATTTATCAAACTACCATAAGACAACCTAAGTAGTTTGTCTGATGACTAATTACTATTAGACATCCAGTAATTATCAGACCCAAAATCAGCTTTTTCAAACAGGATTTACACAGAAAAAAAATCAAGTGCAACCTTTTATTTGCCAAAAATTAATTTGATACCTCTTCACACCTATTAAGATAAGGATTATTAGATTGTAACAATGCAATATGATGTAATTTGAAACCATAAATACATATGCAAAATCTCTGTTAGAAGTTATTTTGACAGTTTTAAAATATTGTATTTGTGTATTCTCAAAATTCTCTCATAAGGCAGTACAATTAAATACAGTTGCTGCTGCAAAAAGCTGCAGTATGAGACTGGAGGATGCAAGAGGAGGAGCATAAAGAAAGAGATGGTCACAGGAAGGCACTGTGAGCCTCACTGCAGGGGCTGAGCTTGACAATGGCTAATGACAATAGCCAGGCCCTTTGCTGGAAGCCCAGGAGCTACCTTCTTAAGCAGGGAAACAGTGAAGAAGTCTGCAGACTTTCCCCTCACATTTAAGATCATCAACATCACTGAAGATGATCATAAGATCATCACTGTTGTATCTCAGCAGGGAATAAGGTGGGAGTAGGTGCAATAAAGCTGGACCTGCAACAGAGAGGAACTTTTTCACCTTGAGGCCCTGCAGAAATGAGCTCGTGTGGACTGACCCAACTGTGTGGAGATGTTTGAGACAAAAGCCAAGGACATGAGGCCATGGCAGGGGCTGTGATGACACTTCCTAAAATCAGACAGGAGGAGGGACCTGCACTCAGTAGAGTGCAGGGTGATGAGGCTCAGGTGGGAGATTCAGCTGTGCATAGGGAAGGGGAGGTCAACTTTCATGCATACTAAAGAACAAGGCTTACCAAAACCTTTGCACATTAATAAGCAGCATGAATTTGCTCTAAATAAATATCAAAACTCAACCAGACACGGTGCCCAAACCCATTATACCGATTAGGCACAAAAAGGGTTCCTGACAAACCACTGAAAGATGGGGCTTTGGGAGGTCCTCTTACACCATTGTTCTAGAATAGGATCTGCCCACTTTTGAGAAAAAAAATCTGCTCCTCTCATCTATCTACAGACATGTATTGTTCATCATTTAAAAACTGCACAAAACTGTCTTTGATCTTTTTGCTAGAACTTCTGTGAGGTACTAAAGGAATCCTACGGAAGGTTTTCTGCCTTTGGCTCAAACATGACTTTCTTCAAGAACACACTAATTTGTCTGCCCGTCTTAGAATAAATGGATGACTTGGGGATTTCAAGCTGTGCCCGGTTATATGTTTGGAACTATCTAAATCTGACTAAACTGAAGCAGTGTCTCGTCTTCAACATAAATTTATACCACTAAGATTTAATTAGCTTCTCAGCCTCTCCTACTTTGGTCCATAACTTGCTTTCTGGCTTCAGTGATTTTTTCTGGCCTTGTTTGTATCCACAAAATACTCATGCAGGAAGTCTTCCTGAATGACCACTAATTGCTCTGTCAGCTTGAGCAAACCTTTGGCAATCCTGGTGAATCCAGGCTGAGGCATTCCAAGTCCTGAAGTGGAATTTTGTAGCATTATACATTCAAATCTGAATTACTGGTGTAAATGGTTCCAAGTCCTTCACTACCCTTATGTCAAACCATGCACATCATTAGTTACTTTTGTTTCCCCTTTAAAAGGTATCAAGCCAAGGGTCAACCAGGGATTTCACAGGGCCTAGAAGCCCAGGATCAAAAGCAAATTTTAACCTGTGCTGTAGATGACATGGTGACCATATGTGAATTGTCTAATGGTCTTGCAGGCACATTGGGTTAGTTCCCAGACAACGTGGTGAGGGGACACTAAATGTGGGACATTTCCATATGTTATGCAGCTCCTAGCACTGCCTACAAGCTACAGACTAGGCTTCAAGCCAGTCAATGTCAAGCAAACAGAAGAGTGCAAGTGTTTGCACTTTCAGAACTCGTTTTCAACATAAAAATCCACACTGCATTAACTAAAACATTGTCTATCGACTCATCTGGGGCTACTGTCGGTACTGCAAAATCACGTGAGCTTCAAGAGAAACACTAGGGATTCTGCAAGCTAGAATCTACAAATTAGCTCTTAAAGAGCATGTATGAATTGCACAAGTGGTTATGAGAGTGGCAAGGAAGTTCTAACCAGAAATACTTGCTCTTTTGATCATCCTCTTGAAGAGCGGAGATAAGTGTTTCCTCTACAAGAGTCAAATTATATAACAGATTTGTAAATCTGTTACATAAATTTGTTTTACATATTTAGTAAAAATATGTATCATTTTTATCTTACAATCATATCTAAAGGTGAATGAATAAAGAAAAAGGATAACATTTTGACAATCCAAAATACACAGTGCCCATGATTATAATGACAAAACGTGAATGAACGGAAAGGGACCAAGGCAGAAAGGCAGTCACAGTATAGAAGACAGTAAAGTGACATATAAATTGCTTAGCAATAGTGGTCTTGCAAGTACTGTGGTCACAGTGTGTGTAAAGGAGGACAGCAGGAGAGCTTTATGGAAAGCCTTTCAGGGCAAGGAAAAAGTGCTTATTTGAGATATTCACAAATGGGTGATTGAGGCTGGAAAATAGGAAGAGACTGGATGTGAGAACTGATTTTCAAGTAACACAGACCAGACGGAACACCTGGGAGAGCCAGGCTATGCAGAGCAGCTCTCGGGCAGCACAGCTGAGGATGGAGAAGTGGCAGCAGGACATGGGTGATACAGGGTTGAAGCAAAAGGCTCCATGCAGACAGCCTCAAAGCAGCAGTTTGAATGAACACAAGCTATAACAGCTGTGTGATCACATCAAGATGTGCACACATTCTCACCCTTATGCACCAAGTGTTTACCAGCCAAATGCATTTGCTGACACACCCATTTATAATTGGGTTATTTATCTTAAAATGAACATTAGCAATGCAATTACATACATTAACCTTCAAATTCTAACTGCTTAGCTTTCAAGATGCAAGTTACTATTTAGAAACATTTAGTTTTGGGGGCCTCTGAGATGTTGTTAGATATGCACAGACTCAAGAAGAGAAAATTGCATTAAATTACCTGTTCAGTGTTGTTTCACAACTGTAAAGTTTAAAAAGCACAATCTTCATTAAAAGACAAAGGTTGATAAAACCATTAAAGATAAGGAAAACTATACTAATAAGCAAACCCCAGAAACAACTGCAAAGACTTTTTAAGATCTTTCAGCACCTTCTTTGGAATCACTTGCACACACAGCCATGTAGGACCTCAGTCAAGGCTGCGAGTTAAAGAGAACATACTTTGTCTTTCTCATAATTGCAGAGGAACATGCTCACACTTGGGCTGCATTTTTTCCCCACAACCTTTAGCTTCCATAATCACTTGCTATTTATATTTGTGCTAACCTCAGTCCCTCTTAGCTGTTTTTTCCCCCCCACTATCCTCTCTTCTTTCAAATTCCTCTTCAGATCCAACCAAAGAAAAAAATCCCTCCTATCTTCAGAATTACAGCCATGTAAATATACTAATAATCACCTTGTCTTGCTACCTTTTGTCCCGTCCCTTGTTACACTCATTTGTTGTGTATTATCTTAAGTTACCCTCCTAACCCTCACTTGATTCCAAAGGCAGATGCCTGTGCTTGTATGGAGCCTCACTGATTTACATGGTTCTCTTCAGAGCTGGGACTACTGTGACAGTTTCTACTGCAAAAGCAACATGATCTTCAGAGCAGCCTGAGGGCATTTTTAAGCAAAAGAATAAATAAAACAATTAGTAATGATGATGAAAGTTTATTACTCTTGGAAATGCCATTTGGGGCAACGGAAGGTCCTTCAAAGAGGCTAAACAAGACAACCATGAGGATGGAGAAGACATTCATTGCTCATTGCAGGGACACTACAGAAATCTTTAGAAAAGAGAGAAAGAAGATTGAAGCTGACAGCTGGGAAGCAGATTTTGACTCCTAGTCTGCTAAGATGCTCCCTGGTGTTGTTTTTAATAGCAATATTATCTGTCACTGCTGCACTATTATAATGCTTTTTAAATGTGAGTTTTCTCACCAGGCATGATTCCAAGTCCTCACATCTGTGACTTTTATCTTGTTGCTGGTTTGCTTCTCGATTTGAAAAAGGTATTTAACTACAGGTGTTAATTCTTCCTGGGTTTAGCCCCAGGACCACTGTAAAAGCAAACCTTTTTAACTTGGAGCAAAGGTGGGTATATATTAACAATGAATACATTTAATGCAGCACTAGTCATGTCTTCTTGCTAAGTAAAAAAAGCAAACGACTATACATATATAAAACTTGTATTAAAGAATTAAAAAAAAAGAAACTCTGTCTCTGAAAAATTCTCCTTCAAGACATACGAGTTTCCTTTTTTACTCTCATAAGATGACAATGAGAGTAAGAAAAGTAAGTTTTAATACATTTCAGATAGAAAAATTCCAAATTTAACTGATGAAAAATCTGCTGTTTAAATAACTGTTTACACATGGCCTCAATTGCTGTACCTTGACAAATTTTAAAGTAAGATCTCATGCTGGTTAGCATTAAATTTGAAAAGAAACTTTAGCTTCTGTGCTTTAGATTATATTAAAGTAATAAATCACATATCAGAATATAATGGTTTACCTAAGGTTAGCTGTGGAGGATTGGGATCGAGAACATACTCCTTTTCCAAATCTTCCTGGTTTTTGTGCTGAGTACTCTTTTTTCTTAATCCAGTATCAACTATTGCTCTGACCATCTCTTTGTTCACAGGTTTGGAAATGTTCTTTGTATTCCTTGACTTTGACTTAAAAGGATCCACTAATGAAAGATTCTGGAGCTGAAGTTCACGTATAATATGATCCTGTAAAGCAACCGCAGTAACTGCTATCATCTCTTGTTTGGAGGAATGGCCCTAAAAAGAAAAAAAAAATCCCTTTCCACAATTAATACAATAAATGCTTTTTAAAAGGTATATTATAGTAAATTAAAAGAAATTCTGCTCTTCACCAATGTTTTTTATTTGTCAGAGACTTTCATACCTATACAGCTCCTGTACTTGAAACCTAACATACAACTATCACAATATGCAATTTAAGATTGATGTTTCTGATGCATCCGAGTTTCACCTTATAACAAAAATCAAAAGAAATATTTGATTTATTGTTTATATTAAATAAGAGCAATGTTTAAGTTTTAATTACTTAGCCCATGATTATTATATGCAATAAATTCATCAAGAACTACAAAAGTTTGACATGCCCAAACACATTTTCTTCAATATAATTAAAAACAATCCCAAAAGCTAACCTAGTCTTCCAAAACACTGAATGTAATGAAGATTATATTCTTTTTTTCCCTTTATGGAGAATGGTCTTTGCTACCTATTCTCCATCAATCCCCAACCCAACACCCTATTTTAAAAGATGTGAACTTGTACCTTGCAAAACCCATGCTGCTCCATTGACAATCCTTAGTTGATTTTGCAAGTCATGGGGCTCTACAAACAGAAATGCACAAGAATATGAATTTTATTTATCAGCAGAGACAGTCTCATCGAGAGCAGGGTGGAAACTCACACTTTAATTCATCTTTTCATGGGCCTGTCAGCCCGGAGAGCTTAACACAACATGTGTTCGACCTGCTAAACTCGGGATCTGTAAACAAGGGATTAGGTCTCCTCTGCTGCCAACCTGATCCTACCCCCTGTGGTTGCACTTAACGTGTACAGAAGACCTTCAAACAGCAGCTTGGGTGAAGAGGAACTCCCTTTGCTCCTGTGTATTCCTGAACTTGTGATCTTAATGCCTACAAAGAGTCAGGAACATGATGCTCTATGGAAACACAAGGTGAAGAGGAATCCCTTGGAGAAGGGGAGCGCACCCCAAGGAGCTCGATGCACAAGAGCTGCTGCCTCTTGTTGCACCCAAGGACCTGGCAGCCAGTTATTCACATTGAAAGCTCTCCCTCCTCCATCCCTTATGGATATGATCCCACATGGATCTCATTCTCTTGGGCTATTTCTATGGATCTTCTCTTGGACACTTCGTCCCAGCCCTCGCCCAAGGGTGACACCAGGCTGCCCGTGTCTTCATGCTGACCCTCCACCTCTCTCCATGCGCCCAACTGAAGCGCGTGGTTGTTACCAGCACCAGAGCTGCCGAGATGTCTGATTGGCTTCCTCCATCACAGACCCAGTGTGAAACCCCTGGTCCTACCCATCATCTCGGGAAGCCCTCACAAACCTCCTGCCCTTGCACTACTCCCCTTCCTGCCTCAAGGCTCTGCGAGGCCTCCTCTGGGGGCAGCTCCTCCACACACTCGGCTCTCTGGACACCCGGGCCTATTGCTCTTTATTTACCCCTGTTATCTGGGCTGGGAGATGGGCAGGGCCGCCCTGTCCTTCACCCCAGCCCCGCCGCGCGCCCCGCCCGCAGCACCTGCGCTCGCGCCGCTCCGGCCCCTTTAAGCGCGGCCCGGCCGCGTTGCCTAGCGACGCGGCGGGCGGGGCGGCTGCTGCGCAGGCGCGGGGCGGCGGGCGGGAAAGGGAGGAGGGGGCGGCGGTTGCGGCGTGCGCGCTGCCCGCCATGACGGTTGGGTTTGAGGGCTGCTCGCCACTCTGTTTTATTAATAAATATGTATTTTTGTTCCTTACACTTGTTTTTGATATAGCAGGTGGTCAGATGAGAGAGAGAGAGAGGCACCCCATGATATGCTTTCAGTGGGAGGGTTTCAGCAGCGCCCTCCAGCTTCTCCTAAAACCTCCCAGAGATGGAGGGTGGGTCACGCAGTCCGTGGCCAGTGGCCCCAATAGTTCCCCAGGTGGCAGCGGACACTTGTCGATGATGTTTTGGTTGGCCCGTGGTTTCAGAAATTTTGTAGAGCCATCATTATTGCAAAACTGTTGCCACACATAGAAAACATCCATGAGCAAAATCCACAATATATATATCCATATATGGATAACCATATTATATATATTAAGGTTATACGTTCTATATCCACAAAATCATGAGAATAGGTCAAACCAAAAGTCCTTGCAGCCCACTGTGCTCCCTACCTCTGGCCTTGGCAAAAAGCAAGAGCCCTAGGGAGACTTGAGCCCCTTTTTCCCCCAAGTAGAAAATTGATAGAGAAGCTGAACTAGGTCCAGATGCCCCATTTCTTTAGCCTTTTAGATTTAAACACTTTTAGGCTCCTCAACCACTACTGGCTTGAGAAAATTGTTTTCTTGTAAAATATATGGTTTCTTATAGACAAAAAAAAAAAAAAAAAAAAAAGAAAAAGCAATGAAGCTGTCCTGAGAGTCATCCTCCTTGCAGCATATAAATGAAGTGATTAACCCACAAGATACATTTCTGCTCTGTAATTATAAGTAATTACTTAAATTCAGATCTGCAAATGAGGATACCTCTATGTACTGTGGGGGAAGATGGAAAAAAGCGACTTAAGTGGCAGGCGTTAAAATGACATTAAATCACCGATTGCTAAAGACACGGAAAGAGAAAATAACATTTTAAAAAAATAAGCTAACAAGTTAGCTTGATTCCAAAACTTACTGAGTCATATAATAAAGAAGATTTTTGCAATATAAACTTAGAATTATTTCTGTAATAATTTTTATAAGGAAATAGCACAACAAAGGTGATCTACTGGTGTCTAAAATATAAATGGAAAAGGTAAATGCTACAGTATTTGCAAAAATTAGCCCATTGATATATAGAAAGTCCCTAGTATGTATCAAATTTAGTACAAAGCTCTTGAGAAATACATCCTTTGTGTGTTTTCATTTCAGTATTTATTATGCTTAAACCTGGTCCAGCCTTCTTGTGTCCTTTCATTATTACTTTTTTTTCCCAAGAATCCTCAGCTGAATATTTACAGTTGCCAATAAGCTTCTTTTAACGAAAACGGTTGCCTTCTCTTCCATTTCTGTCATACTTCATTAAGGTGATCCTGTACACATGTATGCTTAATTAAGGCTTTTCATTAAACTAAGCCTTTAATCCAGAGGTGCTGGGCCTTAATTGAAACTTGGGGAAGATTAGTGTCGTCTCTCATTTTGGTTTTCACTGCTGCTCTGCTTCCTACTGCTTCTAAACTAAAATGTCTGTATTAGGCCTAACAGATACATGGTCAGGCAGAACTTAACATCCATATTGCAGCTTTCTGGAAGGCCACATGCTTCTAAAATTGCCATTTCTTCCTAAGTGCCACCGTTCACCACTTCAAATACTCAGAAGTTGTTTGAAACATTCCAAAGACATGACCCTAATGAGCTGGTTTTAAAGGTGACTAATACCAGTCTTTATCCATGTGTATAATGCAACTTTAAAGTGGTAATTGTATGTTGAAATATGACATTAATGTTGGAATCACAGATCTGTGATGGATTTTACAGAATTCTTTTAAAGCAGGTTTATGAAACATGAGACTTCAAGTCACACAGTCGCAGCACTTCAGAGATGCATTGTGATGTAGCAAGTTTTAAAATATCTATGAAGGATGAAGATCCAGATTCAGCAGTTTCTGGTCTCATAGTCCTCTTACCATTGAAGAGGTGAGAGTAAATTTTAGCGTTGGGCCAATGGGTTGAATGGATTTAACTCAGAAACCACAGAAGAAGCAATGATACGACATAGATTTGAGCTAAACTAAAACACAGAGCCTGTAAGGAGTGTTTTGAATAGATTTAAGGCCAAACATGACTCCATGTGTGGCCTTTGATTTTTCTTGAAGGATATTCTTGGAAGATTTTCTTGTATCCTAACAGTACACATATTAGTAAGAGCCTACAGTCCGTGGTGCTTTATATTTAGGAAAACTCCTTTCTAAGGCAGTAAAAGGATTCATTGAGAATTGTTGAGGCAAAGATGCTGTAAAAGCCAAAATCCACCTGGTCTGCAGCGTTTCCAGTGCCTGTCTGTAGTCACTGTGTAGGCTACTAAGAAGTGTTGTGTTGCAGACAGATGAATGTAGGCTTGGAGTTGGGCTGCACCACATATGTCCTACTCTGTAATTTCCAGTTGGCACGTGGGATTTGGCCTAATCCAAACAGTGCCCGTTTTGTGGGAAGTGCATTTAATTAAGCAAAAGCAGAACTTGGTGCAAACGCCTGTTGTTGGGAGCGGGTCTCGGTTCCCGCAGTGCCTCTCGGGCTGCTTTGGTTTCTGCCTCTCTGTTTGTGTTCTGAGAGGCGCTCATTCCTCGCGGGTGAAGTCAAGCGCCGGCTCCATCGCCGCCGCCTTCAGAATTAGCACTGAAAACACGGGATTCCTTCCCTGGCTTGATGAAAGTCGCTCCGTGTTTGCCGTGTCAAACAAAGCATGCTATTTGTCACGTTGTGGTTTGTGTGTCTTTTGAGAAGCTTTCAACTTTGATCTGAGGCAAGGTACACTCAGTAGCGCAGATGACAGAAGTAACAAACTGGTGATGTGCATTGTCATTCCTACAAACTCCTTAAGTCAACAGATACGGAGACTTAGATGTAGAAAACCCTACTGCTTTTGAGGGACTCGCGCATTCTTGCAAGGAAACGCAGAGCTTTGCTTTTCTTGTCGCAGACAAAGGTGGGGAACAATTTATTAGCGGGGGATTCAGTTCAGTGTCTGCACTCAAAAGGTGGCTCCTCTAGGCCAGATCCTGGCCCTTGCTTATAGTTTCTAGGTAAACAGTTGCATTTAAAAGACATTGTAAAGGTGGGCTCAGTAGCACATAAAAGCTGCTTTCTTTAAACTGTCATCACGGAGGTTTTCAGAATGTGCTTTTATTACTTGGGAAGCTCACGTTTGCGAGTGTGCCTCTCTCTGCTAAATGCTATTTAGAACAATTTTTTAGTGCAACTTTCACCTGCTTTTTACCTGATCCGTCTTTATGGAAATTAGCCCTCTGTGTAACAAGACAGATGGTTAGAAAAGCGCTTCGCAAAATTATCTTTTAAAATGTCACAACATTATCAAATGTTCCAGCGCTGCAAGGGAGGGCATGGAGCACCCAGTGCTACGGCGAACACGCAGTTGTTCTGCATGACCATGCTGTGTGCATCCTATACAAAGGAAAGATTTCCTTTATTCTTTAGTAAATGCATTTCCTGATGCAAAAGTCTTAGAACAGAAGCCTGGTCAGCACAAAACTTTCTATTTCACATTTAAGAGTGTTTTTGCCATAATTATTTTGTTCTTTTCTCCTCTTGATGTCTTCATCTGCAAATGTTCACTTTCTTAACTGCTCTTTAGGCCTCCCATTATTATAAACTCTGTGGAAAAGACAGATTAGGATGTGGAAGTGGGAGACTGATCCTATAAATTCAAAATCCCATGGATTTTTCTCCAATAAGAAGAGTGAGGAACAGATAGGGCCGTGAGAGTGTATGTAGGCAAGGAACTACCTTGAGCAGGGCGAGCATCACAGTAGAAGAGCACAAAGCAAAGACCATCTTCTGCAGTGGGAATTTGGGGATGGAGGAGGTTGACACCGTTCCATGTTCAGTCAAAATACGGTGTAAAAAAGAACATAAACTTAATACTGCATAAACCTTAAAGCTTTGTAACACATCTTAAACACAGAGTGGGGCTTTTGGTATGTGTCTTTCACCATTGATAGGTATTATTATTTCAAAGCCATAGCCTTCTGACCTAAGATTAATTTCAAGTAAGATGGAGGAAATCAGAAGAGCACTTGGAGACGTAATGAGAAGGGATATGCTAGAGGGAGCACATGAGGTGTCATGGGCACAGGTTTTTTGTCAGAAATCTTTCTCAGATTCCAGGAATGAGCCTGGTGAACGTTACTTTGGTGTCAGGAAACTTAATTGATAAAATCATTAAGGATAAAAACCCCATGAAGGACGTAGGTGGGGTGTAAATCTAAGGAGATGCCATTGTGGCTTGCAGCAGTATATGGTGCTTTTCAGCCTTCTGGTGTCCTTTAAAGGGTAACAATTTAATGGAGAATGTTGCCAGTACAAGTTCTAATAATTTTATCAAAAAGACACAAGTTCCATAAAAATATGAGCCAGCAGTAATACAGCTAATAATAAAAATGAACTTGATAATTAAGGCGGCACAAATAAAGCCAGTGCATAGGGGGAAGGCAAGGTGAGTGACACAAGGATTTTATCAGGAAGATGAGTCGGTCCATGGGGCCGTTTAGAGGGCTGGCTACAAGTGATGACGAAAGACATCCCCATTTGCCAATGACACAAAATGAAGCATTTTGTCACTACGTTTCTAAGATGAAAAAAAGAAAAAAAAAACCAAAAAGCCCCAAACATAGGAAAGGTCAAGAGGGAAAATGGAAATGATTAGAGGCATGTGGGGAGCTTCTTTACAAGTAAATTAACAAGAATGATCCAGATTTGCAGCTGATGAAAATTGGCATGGTTCCACTGCAATCTGTGGCGCCGTGCCAATTTACACCAGCAGAGAATCTATCCTGGCACCTTTTTAATATGTAAAAACTGGGCGATTAGAGCGCAGACCGCCAGTAAAAAGAGCAGTGTAATTACAAAATCAAGGACTGGGAGGTTAGGAAATGCTGGAATTGACACCGCTCGAGTCTCTGGAGCTGTCTTCCCTTTTGTGTGTTAAGAGAGGTTTGTTACAGCAAAGCAAAGTTGCTTCCTATATCTGCCCTAGAATCCAGGCTTCTCCTGTTTTATCCCCATGCACTCCAGTCTAGCCTGTTCTCCTGCCTTCTCCTAGTTCCTCTCCTCTTTTGGTGTCAGGATTTATTTTTTCTCACTCTTTTGCTTAGGAACCTTGAAGCGAGGGGAGCGCTGGAGGCCCAAGGAGCCTCTGTCCTGCTGTGTCTGCTGTGTCCACGCTCGCTCTGAGGTGGCAACTCAACGTGTGACCCTGCAGCACACAGCTCTGGAGAGCTGGAAAAGCTTCCCGGAAAGCTCCATTCCTGCCAGGCTGGCCCAAGCTGAGCTCCAGGCTGTGCCCTTGTTAAGCTGACGGGGTTGTATCATCCCGCAGTGTATCCACAGCCTTAGGGCGGCAGCGTCAGGCTCAACCTGTAGCTTCCATAGCCTCCATCCCCATGCCTTGATGTCCCCAGCAATAGGTGCCGCGACTGCAGAAGTCCAGAGCAGACCTTCAGGCCAAAGATAGAGCACTTTCAGTCAACTGCAGGGCTCATAACATGCTCAGAGTGGTTTAAATTTAAGAGCTTTGGGAGGAGGAAACATATTAGCGGTTGGCTAATAACACTACCCCCTTGAGCACCAGCAAAAGGACATGCCCAGCAAGTTACACACTAGCAAATTATGGAGGCATTTGCACAAAAGTGACACTACCGTTTCCCAAATTTGATGTCTCTTGTCATCTTGGCAGCAGCAATTTTAGGAAAAGATTGTTGTTTGGAGCATGGACCAAAAAAAAAAAAAACCCAAAAATTGGCTCTCATGGAAGGTTTCTAAGAAGCTCCCCAGCAAATTGTCTTCCTGAGACAGAAAGCTGGCATGGAAAACAGCTGAAATTTGGCAAGGTTGTAAGCAACTGAGCAGACGTAATGAAGTGATGTTAAACCACTTAATTATACACAGAGTTACCAGATAAATAATTTGCATAGGGAAGACTGCGTGATGCAACTAATTGCACTTCCTGATACTACCTGAAATAAAAAGTGCATTAATGAGAGGAAAACACAAAGCTAATGAGAGTTAATAAGATACAGGAAAACGTGCCTATAGATATATACACACAGGGGAGAGAGAGCTCACGTTGCTTTTACAGGGCAAGCTACTGCATACAGTAGTAATTCCTTTTATTATGCGGTTTCTCCCTGTAAAATTCCCATTTGTTTTTCCAATCCCACTTTATTTTGTAATCTGCCTTTGCAATCTGTCTGGGTCACCTCCTTGTTTGCCTTTTTCCCTTCTCCTTTATTCAGTTTGAGGGGGGATAAACAGTTTCCTCCTGAAGAAAAATTTCAGATGAAATCGTGTTCTAAATGGGTTGTTTCTAGCCATAGTCACTACCAGTTCCACAATTTTGTATAAAATCAAGAGCTTTCTGTTCTCTCTGAGTATTGCATTGCACAATATTAGGAATTTTAAGGAACTCTTTGAAACAGAAGTCTCAAATTTTTAGAGACTTGCCATGGGTTAGGGATACACAGTGGTGCTCTTGTATTCCAACAGTTCAGTTCTTGTTAAAAAGGAGTTAAAAAGATAATAATAAAGCTATGTTTTTCTACTCCCTTCCTTTCTTTAGGACTTTCTAATCACCATGAGTTTCTCATTGGAGTTTATCTTGTTAAGGTGGATGAACCAATAAAGTATTTAGTGCATAGGAAACCAAAGTTTGAAAGGGGAAGAATTTTTTTTTTTATCAGACCTGCAGAAGGGCTCATGTGCCTGAGAGGAAAGAAATATTTATTTCTACTATATCTGTTAGTCCAATAAAAGTTGATTGGAGTTGAAAAGTAGAAATTTGATTTTTTTTTTAAGTTTGGAAGAATTAGTTGAAAATCAGGTATTCTGACAGAAAAAAAAGGTGAACCTATTTATCGTAATGCCTATAATTCAGAAAGTAAATCACAGTTTAGATTTGCCCTGTCGATGCAGAAGGGAAGGTAGCTGAGCAGTTCCCCTTGGATGAGATTTGCTCTGATGTTTAAGCCACTGATAAAAGCCCTGGTTAAACCCGTCATGAGGAACTTAAGAGTTGGCTGATGGGCGTCACATGGTTAAATCAGCGCTTGTTATTCATAATTTATTCAATGGTTGATGGAAAAAAATTGTCCAATTATTTGACAAATACTGCTTGGCAGGATGATTTACAGAGAATAATGCAAGTATTTGTTGAAGAATTTAAAGTGACAAAAAATGCCCAAATTACGGCCTTCATTCTCAATGCGGTGATTAGAGCTGATTGAATGATATTCAGACAGTTTGCCTCGTTTTGAATAGTCCTTACACAGGCAATATTCCCATTGACTTCAGCTGGAATTTTGCCAGAGGAAGGGCTACAGGATTGGGCCTTGGAGTGTAAATGTCTTGAAAGGGCCCCTTTATGCAGCAGCAGCTTAAATTCCGAGCTGCCGTGAAAACTTTGCCTGCCCTGTGGAATTGCTGGGGATGAATGTTAATCCCATTCCCTCTTTATCAGCAGAGGGTGCTATGGGAGTTTTGTGCTCACCCATAGCCTTTTGTTTCTGCCTGGTTCAAGCTAATTTAAGGAGATCTGGCCATTTCAATGGGAGTCAAGGGTGTATTTAAATAGGGGGTGTCAGAGCCATAATTTAATGGGAAATCATTTCCTTAATTGATCCGAGGTAAAGAAGGGAAGTGTTTCAAAGTGAATGGTCTCAGGTGCCCTGGCTCTACCTCCAAGTCTCCTAAGTGGGGACCACTGAACATAGTCCTATAGCAGAGTTACTCGTAGGTATAAATTGATCCCATTTTGGGGGCATGTTTGGATGTCAGGTTCAATATTCCAAGTTTCTGGAAAACTATTGCAAACTGTAGCAGAAATATATTAGCACACAAAGTAGGGTGCCTTGGTAAGTTCATGCTTTTTTTACAGGAGTAGGACTTAGATACAAAAAGATGTTTGCAAATCTCTGACATGGAAATAGTCATGGAAGAGTTGTTTGGATAAACCTTGGCATGTTGTGTGCCAAGGTAAAGGGGTGTCAAGGCTGCAAAGAAGTGTGGAGAATACAGAAAATACACGAGCAATCCTAAATCTGGCAGTTTTTTCCCCATTGTTTATCCGCATCCTGGCAGGGATATTAAGTTACCCGATACCTTTTTCTCCAAGACGCCTGTGCTTTTAGCACATACAGACACCACTGAGTGGAGCTTTATTAGATGTTCCTTTTCATCCAAATTCCTCGATGTTTTGCCGTGGAGTTTCTTGCTGTCCTCCACTCTGTGCACTGGTGAAGGCCTCACTGGCATCTTCCTCAAGCACCTTCCTATATCGCTACCATTTTAAACAGGGGAGTTTATTAAGACTAGAAGTAATCACCATTAAGTGTATTTTTTACTATTAAAAAATAGAGTTGGAAAAACAGGTAAGTGGGGGTTAAATGTGTGGGATAGATTTGCCTGTCCTGTCTGAGCTGCCTGAAACGTGGCACGTTTCAAGTGCTTGGATTTGCAGAAAAGGTGGGCCCTACTACCAGAGTTCAGTACTGAAAAGTTTGAGATGATCATATTTTTATTTATAATTTATATTTGTATTTATATATATAAATAAAAACACTTATTTATATTTGTACTTCTATCTCAGAGCCTTGCAGCCAGGCTTTCCCCTTTCCTTGTGCCCTTCCTGCCTTTCAGCTTCTGCCACGAAGGAGTCAGGTCTCAAGGATGGCCGTCCCCTTTCCTGCACAGCTGGGATGAGTTCTGGGGTTGTCAGCTACTGTGGGTGAAATGGTCCCATTGCCCTTCACGTGGCCTGGCCTGGGCTGCCTGCTTCATAGTTGAGCTTTTTATACAGTCACTTCTCAACCCCCTTTTTTTGCCCCTGTTCCTCGTTGCGCTGTGTGCAACCTGCAGGATTCCTCTCCCGCCGTGCCTGACGAGCGGAAGGATAACAGACGGAGGCAATAAAAGTGCAGGAGGGAGAGAGAAAATTTACTGCTTTCCTTCTCAGGGCCTGGTGGCGACGGGCCC
Organism: Nothura maculosa; assembly: GCA_032353885.1. NCBI lineage: Eukaryota > Metazoa > Chordata > Aves > Tinamiformes > Tinamidae > Nothura > Nothura maculosa. The sequence continues at coordinate 160,822 of JAUBOD010000514.1, forward strand.
GCAGTCCTGGGAGGATGGGGCCCTGTGGCTCGGTGGGTTTAAGCGGGGGATCCTGTGGTGGATTCCCACAGACTTGTAGTGTCCCTCGGCCCCTGTGGGCAGGCCATGCAGCTCCCACTTGGGATGGTGCCCGAGGCCGGCGGGCCTGGCAGTGCCGGCGCTCCCATGTCATGATCCCGAATCCCACCCAGAGGCACACGGGGAGACAGTGTCTCCACCCAACAGCTCAAAAGGGCATTTTTATTTTTATTTAAAAAAAAATGTGAGGAGAAAGTGATTATCCTCTCATCTCTCTCATTTGAGGCTGCGCCTCAATGTGAGCTGACACATGCCCTGAAAATGTAGTGTAACAACAAGTTATTTTGGCTTTCTAAATGGAAGCATATTCATCCCTTGTGTGAAGGTGACCATAATCATCAGGCTTAGGGACCTCCAAAGGTTCAGCCCACGTGTATCTGGGTGGAAACTCTGCTTCTTGCTCATTTTCACAATTGTTCTCTTTGTGCTTGAGATAACAGAGGTTTCTCATAGGTCAAGGTAATGCCATTGTCACTGCTCTGCAAATGTCTGTCTCCCAGCCCCTAAGTAATAAAGGAATAACTGCTAAGGATATTATTACAAGGCTTTTAAGAACAGAAATGAGTATTTGGGAGATGCAATGTAATGTTCTGCTTAAACATTATACTTTAGGAAAAGATTAGTGGTTTTTGAACATTTGGATAGAGTCAGTGGATTGAAAGAGGATTTAAAGTGATGATCCATATTGGAAGGAATAGGCACAGAGTAAGAAAGGAGTCTAGGGAGATTTCCCGGCAAGTCTTTGACTTCATTTAATCTTCTGTGCTAAAGAAGCCAAGAATGAATGACCAAAGCATCAGCATCTGAGGGGTTGAAGTATCCATACTTTGATTCTATAGTAGAGAATGGTGAGTTATGCTTAAGCTCGCCTTTTCTTAGGCCTGACCCATGGTTTTTTTTGCCTAAAACGGACATTTTCCATGTAATGAGGGCCTCGTCACTTAGGACCTAATTTGCAAAGAAACCCAAAAAACAACAACACTTTGATATGTGCCTCGTCTGGGGCCTGTGAACCAAGCTATTGACTTCATTTGCACTTAGGCATGTGAATGTAAGTAAGCTTGACTTCCAGGTTCAATCCTCTGGCATGACCCAATATCTGCAATGATAATTAAGATGATCAATCTCTGGGGTACAATAAACTTGGGAGTGAAACTTGCAGGCATTCCAAGGAATTTTATTATTTGCATCTTGTCTATGTTTTTCTGTTTCCAAGAGGAATCAGCAGCATCTCGAACCATTTTTGAATTAGATAATTCAAAGAGGAATTGTTTCCTCTAGATACATATTTTCAGGTATGTCATACCTTTTTCTTGGTAAGGGCCACAGAAGCATAAGTGATTTTACAAGTGCTAATGAGGACATCGTTACCTTGTCATTTGCTTCTGAAGCCCAAGCCTGTTCACTGGAATGCTTTCCTTGTACCCCTTGAGAAGGTTAAGGCAAACATGAACGTGTGCATGTGTTTTACAGCCATTAAATGCTGAGCTCTGAATCATACGTGAGCAGGAGAGAATAACCCAATGAAATGCTGCACTTGCCTACCAGAAGGCACCTTCTTGCAGTGCTCTGCAGCACATGGACATTTGTGCTTGTGCTTACTGCTCTGAATGCCTCCTTAGCCTGCTATTCTGCAGGTTGCAGTAAAGAAATGGACAATTTCCCCATATGCCTTCCTAGTTCACTGGGCTCACTTGCAAAATTATTAGCAGCAAACTTAATACTGATCTTTCCTTTTCCGATTTTTACGTTTTACCACCGTCTCCTACCACGCTGTGTGTTCTTGCGTTGTTCTTATGTGTGCTCTGAAGCTGATCTGCTCGTGTTGATCCTTGTGGTGACCTGCTGATCACTTCCCTTTGCCTTGCACCTCTCCATTCACAAACGCCTTCTTCCTTTGATATCCTCCCTGTGCCACAAAACAGCTTCTTCCCAGTGCTGGGGATGTTTAACATTTAGATGAGGGCATCAAAGGCCTTCTTAAATCTCAGGCGTATTATATCCAAAGCTGTTTTATATTAACCTTTATCAGGTCTGCATTGGCTGCAGTCATCTAAGTGTTTTTTCCTGTTCTGTGTCTCAAACTTTCTGATATTATCCCACATATGATTTTTAATAATTTTAATAATACCGGTAAACAAGACCTCATATGATTATTTTTACATAAAGTTCCTATTTTGAAAGCATTTGGATATCCTCTCCAAGAAAAAATGGAGGCACTACAGCAGGGAATACTTACTTGAGTGTAGATACTGGAAAAATAAAAAGGAAAAGAAGGAGAAAAACTACTTAGTTATTAATCTCCCCTACTTATAAGCTTAATAATTAGGACTTACAGTTCCATGTGAAAGATACCCATTTATTACTTTTATGTAAATGCAATGTAAATTTGCCAGGACACTCACTTTACACTCTGTGAATTATATGTACAAAATATTTATTAGCCATCAGTGCATTATAGTGTGTGTTTGGATTTTGACCTGAAGACCAAAGTGCTCTAGGAGCTTTTGTTGATGATGGTCCAGATGCTGCAGGGGACCAGGTCTTTCCAATCTGAGTCACTTAAATTAGACAATAAAATCAAAAGGCCCAGACATTGGGAGGGCAGAGCACATACAGTGGGATTGGAAGGGATGGGGAAATGGGCACTGCTGAAAATCAGACTTTATACAGATAAAAATGATCAATAAACCAAGCTGTGCAGAAAATGTGTAGGACTTTGTACATTGTCATGTGCTCCGAGGTTATTTTGCCTACTTTTCTAAGGAGGAATCAGATAAAAGAAGACTCTTTGCATATATTTGCTAGACCTACACTGGTGTGATTCTGTCTTATTTCCCAATGTAGCTCTTTATCAGGAAGTAGAACTTAAAATCCCACTTCCCGTCTGCCTTCACCAGCTTCCTTGTTGCCACAGGCACACGGGGAATTACCTGAGTGTCCCCGTTCAATAGGCCAGGTAGGAAATTCCAGTTGAGACTGCTGATGGAAGCTTAGGCTCAGTCTAAAGGCCAC
>JAUBOD010000514.1:178865-207136 GCA_032353885.1 Nothura maculosa
AGTAAAGTTATGGATCCCCCTCTGACTACAGACTGTGGGGAGATAAAAATTTAAATAGCTTTATGATGGAGGGAGAGGGGTTTATGAAAAAATACAATGTAGCACCTTATGACAGCAGATATTATATCCCAAGAGCTTTTGTCTAGCCCCTGCATTGTTAAAATCACATCACTGCTATTTCATATGGGGCTAGGTGGCCATGCCTATGCAGCCAAACAAGAGGGTAAACAGAAGAGCAGATTCTTCCTTCTCTCTGCTTTGTAGTGATATAAGGTGCAATATCCAGCATGTCATGCTGACACAGTACACCCTTGCCCACTAATGAGCTAGTGCTTATTAGCTTTGGTAGATGTGCTTAAGTCTTTTGATAAACTTGTGAGAAAGGAAGGAATTAAAAATATATGAAACATTTTGCGAGTTTAGCAATGGTGAATATTAAAGTATGCTGTAGAGGACAGTAGAGGAGTAGCTATCAGGAAATTACCCAGTACAAGCAATTGTTATATCACTTTTTTTTTTCTATCAGTGGTCCATACCATCCTCTCAACTTCTGCAACATTTTTTTTCGGTAATTAGTGTTCTTTCACATTTGAAAGCCCAGGGTAAATGGCAAAATCTCCAACCTTTCTTATAAATATCAACGTTCTAAGATGACAGCTCATATCTTTTACAATAGTAAAAGCCCACTGTATAAGCCCATTTTAGATGTCTGTTACCAGTGAGTGTTTGTCTTAAATGAAAAAAAAGGTAGTTTGACTGCAAAGCCCACTGACATGAATAGTTAGTTGGATGTTATATTGATTTAGTGAGATTTAGAACAAGCTATGCATATGGTGACAGAATTAATTCATTTTTAATGACTGCAACATTTAAGGAGAATATTCTCCAGGAACAAGAGGTAGAAGTGCCCTTATAAATGGGACTGGGTGATATTTAGTGAAACTCTGGAGCTGATATTAGCTAACTCTGGCACTCTATGAAAGAAGATCAGCATTCCATTTGAGCTGTCATGCTCCCCTTGCAGATATATACTTTTATTTTCTGCCTTCACAAGGAACGTATGTGTCTTTTTGCACCCAGGTGTTTCTGACCATATGCCAATATTATTAATATCAACATAATTAATTATTGGAAGATTATCGACTATGCATAAGGACTTGCATAGCATTTACAATTTCATATTGCAATTAGCTGTTTATTGGGATAAGATGGAAGTTGAAAAAGATTTATATCTCTACAAACAGCATGAAGTGTCCTCATAGAACGCTCCTGTTTCTCCATTATATGGGGGAAGATTTATACCAGAATACTGGCACCAAAAGGTAAAAGTACATTTTACATGTACATACATTTATGTACATTTACGTACATGTAAAATGAGTACATACATTTATGTACGTGTAAAATGTACATACATTCTAGGAGGATTTTTGAACAGAAGGAACTTACTTGATGCTAGATAAGATTTTCTGGGGAAATTACAAATTTGCAACTCAGGTAGACTATTTGTAGGCTTCACTTGAAAAAGGAGAAAGAGTTTGGCTGAGTTTGACTTGCCTACTTAGATTAGTTCAAGAATATATATCAGATAAAGGTGATGTACACGGTTATAGGGACACTTTCTTTCCGGTAATGATCAAGTTTGAGTTACAACCTGGCAGTGCTTTGCTCTCACTTCTCTTCAGGCTCTTTTTGGAGCTACGAGTTCCAGTACTGAGGACACAGCAGTAGGAATGGGTTTATGACTGTGGTAATTCTGTCCTACACATCTAAATCATTTAGATGCTTAATGAGCACATGAAGCAAAGACCTTTTGGATTTTTCATAGCGTATCTAGATTCAGCCAACGGTTTAATTTTGACTCACTTTATGGTGTGAGAGCCCTGTTTTTGGAATCTATTTTCTTTCTCTCCTCTTCCTGCTTTAAAATAAACCAACAAACCACCGTACTTTAAGTTGATTTCCTCTGCATATGTATTTTTAGACTGAACAGTGTTATCCTATTATTTATTAACTTCCAGTCTTCTTTCTTTCCTTATGTATTTAGATGACCCTAATGTATTTTGATGCCATCTTATTCTTTTATAATACTAGGATATGTCTCAAGACGTATGAAGAGAAGTTTTTTTGTGCAAAACCCTCAGATTGTCAACCTGAGGCTTTTTTTAGGCTGAGTAATTATGAAACATTAAAGCGTAAGATGAGGAAAGGCTACTTTGGACCCATATTTTGCAGCCCAAACTGCAAAAATATACTGTTGGATATGCATACTTTATATGCATATCACATTGTATCTGCACAGATATCTGGAATCTACAATGTGATTACATTTAGATTTAGCAGGGAGCAAATCATTGCCTGCTTAGACAGGCTTAGGCCACAGCAGAGGAGTTATTGCTTATCCTAATTTTATGATTTTTATGTAGTAGAGATAAACAAGTGTTCCTGAATTGAATGGAAGGTCTTTTGAACTCTCTCTGGAATCTCAGAATTGAAATTGCATTGTTCTTCTGGGGTATAGGCAGGTAATACAAGGCCAGGTGAATTGTATCAAGGAGGTATTTTTATTAATTTGGCATTCTTACAAAATGCTTTTTAGCCTGGATGACAATCAAAGCCCTGAGATTTGAATTAATGTCAAACCCTTAGGACAACTTCTTCTTGTCCTATTACCACATAGCATGATGTTTGCAGAAACCTTCAGAAAGCTGGCAGATATCATACGTTTGGCATAACTAAAACATTCTTTTGGTTCCCCAAGAGTAAATTGGGAAGGATAATTAGGTGTTCCTTTTGACAAGTGTGAGTGGGTAAAATTATCAGTTCTGATAAAGGAACGTGTATGGAAGTCAGTTTTAAAATTTATGCATCTTGAAATGTTTCAGGAAATTTGTGGAACTCCTTACATATGCTTAGACATCAATTTGAATAATACTTACGTATGGTGTCATTCCAAAGTTTAGAATTTCTACAAAGAGATATTTGTGATTTACCCTTTTCAAGACCTGTGATACCATGTCAGCCATAGGTCCTTCCCCATAGACCAGGAGCATATTCTCCTGGGTAAGACATGAGATGTACATGATATGTGGCCTTACTAATCAGAATGTCTTGTCTTTATCATAGAGTTTTTATTCCATAGATAAAGAAGAAGAAGATGGAGAAAATTTGATAAATAATTGAGTTTGTTCCAAACAAATTGGGTGGCACAAAGTAGGGAATATACATGAAAGGTGGTGGAGGGGATAAATTTGCCAGAGCTGAGTGTAGGAGGAGATGAAAGTAGAGATGTGTATTTGAAAGAGAGCTTTGAAAGGAAGAAGACAAAGCATGGATAGGGAAGATTTGATGAGACATAGTGATGGGGGGAGCCATAGGGAGCTGGTTTTCAAGTGGAAAAGAGCTGGAAGGGCTGAGAGATGTACTCTGCAAGACAAGAATATAAGTCAAGTCTTAGCAATGAGGATGAAAAATACAGCTGGGGATGAAATGTGGAGAAACTTCAGTGCCTGGACGTGGGGATTCCACAATGGAAAATGATGAGAATTCCAACAATAAAAAAGATGATGTTATCAAAGGGCAAAGAAATCAGAATTATTCATATTGGGTAATGATCTATTTGTGTTAAATTATCTTTGCAAAAGACAATTTATCTACTGAGGTGTGCTACTAACTTATCTTGAGGATTAATGATCTCATAAAAATACAGAAATCTAAGATATAACAGGGCCTTTTTAAAACGTGGTGCGACAGACTGTTAGCTGGGCCAGAGAAGGTCACCTAAGAGACTGAAAGAGGTAATTAGTCTGGAGGAAATTGTCTTAGAGAAAATCAAAAGAAGAGCTTCAAAATGCAAACTGAGAAATGTCACTGTTTTTTATCAGTTCTGCCTCTTCTAAAGATTTGTAGGAGACATTTATTGCACCAAGCAGTTGCTACTATGATAATGGAATACAGATACAGGAGCGTAAAGATTGGTATTTGCAACAGATGTAATTGCCTCTTGAGAAAATTAGGTGACAGTCTGCATTTTGAATTTTGCTTTTAAATATTTATTTAATCAATTTATATATTCCATTAAAGAATAAATAGGTTTGATCTTAATAGCATTTTTTAGAACTCTCTGATTTTGACTCTTATTTTCATGAGTCAGCATGGTGTTTGAGAAACCTCATATCTAGTCAGATAATCTGACATTTTTATTCTATTTTTCTGAATCAAATTCTACATGTGTTTGTGGTAGGTAAATTCAGACAAACTTTATATTTAAACCAAACCACTGTGTTTCGGGAAGCAATTTAGCATAAAGTAAAATTTAGCATAAAGTTTCTATTCCCCTCTGCATTTTATAAATTGGAAATCACCAATTGAGACTTGTTGTGAAAAGAAGGCATTGTTTTCTTAAAAATAACTCAATACTAAAGGTACTCAAAAGAAATGTGAGAGTTAAGAATCTCTTGATTTCTGTATGTGGTTTTTTTTAGTCTCTTGAACATTGCTCTTTTCAGCATTAAAAAAGAGCTCTGAAAAAGACAGTGACTTTTGAGGATTTCCCTGTAATATCTTCTTCTACTCCACTGACTTTAATCAGTGGATTGACTCTGAAATTGAGTAAGCCTTACTCAGTCTTATCGCATGTGTTTATCAGCTCAGTTCTGTTTTCAAATGTTATTGACTGTAGCAATTACAGTCTTCATAATTTATGATATTATAATATAAGTTCTTATTTTGCCCGGAGCGCTGTAATTTATTTATGCGTGTTTTTATTTACATAACATATTTATTACTTATAAAAGAATTTTCAGTGGTGATGCTGAAGAACAACAACATGGAATGCGTGCTCAGAGCAGTGGTTTTAGGGTATGTGCCATCTTCTTGGAGATTATCTTGCCAAGCTGGTGATTCTAAGAAGAATCCAGAAATGATTCATTCCTTTCTTCAAACTCAGTCTATTCCCATTGCATCAAACTACTACATAAATGGCAGGTTTTCAGCTCTGCATCTCTCAGATTTTCAGTTCTATTTATATTAAAAGTACTATATGTCTCAGCTTTTGTTCATCTGTTTAGAAATAAAGACCCAAAGACCCTTGGGAAATAGGGCTTTGTAGGAATATAACTTGAGTATTGGTGAGCATACTTTCAAAGTTTTACTTTTTTTTCCCCCCAAAAACTGTGACTGCTACTTTATAAGCATTCCAGGAGCACAGAATCACAGAATGGCTGAGGTTGGAAGGGACCTCTAGAGATCATCTAGTCCAAGCTCCCTTCTCCAGCAGGGACACTCAGAGCATGGGCCCCAGAGTGGCATCCAGGCAGGTTTGGAAAATCTCCAGAGAAGGAGACTCCACAACTTATCTGGGCAGCCTGTTCTCTGGCAGCTCTGTCTCCCTTACAGTCCAGAAGTTCTTCCTCACAAGCAGATGGAACTTCCTGTATTTTAATTTGTACCCATTGCCCCTTGTCCTGTCACTGGCCACCACCGAGAAGAGTTTGGTCCCATCCTCCCCACATTCTTCCCTCAGGTGTTCATACATATTGATCAGATCCCCTCTCAACCTTCTCTTCTCCAGGCTGAACAGGCCCAGTTCACTTAGACTTCCTTATACGATAGATGCTACAGTTCCTTAGTTATCTTTGTCTCTCTACACTGGACCCGTTCCAGAAGTTTCACATCCCTCAACTAATCAACTGATGAGGATCAACTAATAGAGTGATGTAAGTTTGAAAATGAGGCTTCCAGATTTGATTGTCTATCGCGAGGAACAGTCCCTCTGTTATAGCTCCCCATAGTTGAAAGATTCCTTGGATGTAAGAATCCTTCCTACATATATGTGCAGTCCTAGGAACAAAATGCTAAAATGGATAATGGTAATCAAATTGTGCCTCTGTATATGATAACAGTAATAGGCAGATCTCAATGTTAGACATAAAACAAAACCTCGTCTGTACACAAAACTATATCTTCCTCCATGCATCTACATCATTGTTCACAGTGAAAATCTTACACTTTCACCGAGTCTTAAATTCTAGTAAAGTATTGGAAGTTCTCGAAATGTGATCAATAGGCTAGCCTTAAAATGTGACATATTAAAATACAACATAGTGTCATGCTTTTGAAAATGAATAGGATCAGTACATTTTGTTTAGATATCCACAATCATGGAATTGATTAATCTTTAATTCTAAAAGATAAGTGAAAGTGCCTGAAGCATTTAATATACTAAGACATTAAGATGTTCACTATAAACTCAGTGAACCTGATGCCCTGGAGATGCCAGGAAGGAGCGTGTTTATCATGAGTAATGCTCATCGCTCTGAGGACCATGTTCCTTCCGTAGGCTGCACACCCAGCACGACATGTTAATGACACTGGGATTTCTTTTTAGTATCTGTGATTGCTTGGTATTCAAGCATGAGTTTTGCTTTGGTCGTGCTTCCCTCCTCATGCGTGACTTGCAGATTAAGACCTAAATAATAACTGAAGTTCAAGATCAAAGTGCTGGCATCATGTTCTGGGACTATATTTTTAGGTGGTTCCTTTCAACAGCTGGGTAGGAAGGTCATGCAAAGAAGTTGATATTGCAAAAAACTATTACGCCTCATTAAGGAGAGGATAACTTAAGAGTCAAGGCAATTTAAGCACATCTTTGCCAATAGAAGAGTTGTACAGTATTTAGCAGGATTTCTTTTTTATTCCAGACAGTGAAGTCACATCTGTGACAAGATCTGAGGCCAAATCAGTCAGCGGCTGCTGATATGTTATCACTGCTGACTACGGAGATAACTTCTGTCAGGCAAAGTGATGCAATGTAGAACATTTTACTCACTCATATCTGGAAAGGAGGTGGTCCAACTTTGAATATAAATCTGCCTTGGCTGTAAATGCTTTTGGAGCACTTTCCTCCTGAAGTGAGTGCTTTGTATTCACTTATAGGTTCTATGGGTTGATTTGTCTGAAGCAAACCTGGTTAGAAGCAACTTTCCCATTTTAGCAACAGAGCCTGAATGAAAATGCAATATCCCAGCAAAGTAGGTCCCTAATGTGACTACCTTAGTCCTGCTACTGCCTTCTGAATAGGACTTTTGCTTTGAAAAATGTTATTTCAGGTGAGTCAGAGGTTCAGGTGAGAATTTAAGCTGGATAGAGTGAATGTGTTTTCCTGAAGAAACTATGAAAAGGAAGCAAGCTCTGCTGTAATTACCTAGGCATGCCATATACACTTTACAGTGCCTATGCCAAGATTTGAGAGCTTATTTGCTAATTGCAGATGAATATGCCACTTAATTAATTAGGTGCTACACACCCTCAGTTGTATGTATCTATCATAATGATTTAATTTGTAGTGATATATTATTCTGGATAATTTATTGTCCTCGGAGGGAAGTAAATCACACTGCAGCTAATTTAGGTGTGATTCAGAACTCCAAAAGTTGGGAGCTTTGTTTTCCCCGTGTTTAGGAGGGGAGCAGCAGGTACCTTCAGAGCACAGATCAAAGCACATGCACATGGACACATCAAAACCCCCCTCCCCTGGGCAGAAGTGATGAAATTCAATGGTTTATCTTATGAAAGAGGTTGAGGAGTGTAATAGCAAGACATCCTCAGGAGCTGGATTCAATTCCTTTTCATCACAGTCTTTTTATGCATCCAGACACTTGAGCCTCTCTTGCTGAGACTCTCTCTTGCAGAAATTAAATCAACAGTTTGTACAGTCTTTTGAACCCTGTATAGCCCCTTCCTTCCTTCCTTCCTTCCTTCCTTCCTTCCTTCCTTCCTTCCTTCCTTCCTTCCTTCCTTCCTTCCTTCCNNNNCCTCCCTCCCTCTGTTCCTTCTCCTTCCTAACTGCAGGCTATAGAGACCCATGAAGTAGCTGTGCTCTAGACATGGCCATTCTTGGAAAACAGGAATGATTTGGTGTAAATGTGTGTGTTTATGTATCTAAATACCTGTTTGTATATGTGGTACAGGGCATTGCAAAAGCAAAGTGATGTTCATAGTGTTACTACTAGGGTTTTTAATACAAGCCTTTTAAATGTTAGCAATTCACACGGGAGGCAGACAGCACCCTAAGCCTTTTTATTGTATGAAATGTCTGTGATGACAAAGATTTTGAAATTAAAATTTTGGCTGAGTTTTGGAGGAGAATCTCTAACTAAAAATATCCTTCAGAACAAAACTCGAAACAGATGAACAAGAGCTATGTAAAAAAAAAAAAAGCAACTGAATTTCCATACACTCAGGTACTGTAACCTTGTTAAATTTACAAAGGAGACTTATGGTGCAGTTGTGAGAATGTATTTGCTGCCTATTGACATATAAATAAATAACAAATCATGTCAATACATTCAAGACATGCTAATATTGTTAAAGAATTGATTTACTAAATACATAATTTGATGGTTTTAATTAATAATATGCTGTAGTGTGGAGTTCTGTCAAGTGACCCTAAGGTCAAGACCTGTAGTTTATGGACTATTAATTAGCCATTAAGTCATTCGCTCGTCTGACCTGCAAATCTATCAGAGTGATGGATAGCAGAGACCTTTATGGTCCTAATAGGTATTCTATTTAACTTTCAAAAATTTCAAGCAAAGTTTGATCACTGAACAAAATGAAGTGAGAAGAGAGCTTAACAATTTTTAAGGCTATTTCATCACTTGAAAGCGGACATTAACTTGAAGAATACCATTGCTGTCTTCACTGTTCTCCTAGGACTACTGACTGAACAGTGCAACTAGCACCTTAATTTCTTTTCTTTAAAAAGAGGAAATCCAGAAGATTTTTACAGATCTTTTGAATGTGTAATATCAAGCATAAATTTTAATTGCACTTCATTTACTAAGTGGTGCATTACCTCATCCTTTGGTTTTAACAATGGATTTTCTATAAATCTTCATATGGTTAAACATGATAAACTGCTCAACATATCATGCAACATGGCAGTGCTTATTAGCACTTGAGAAGTTATTGATTGCTTATCTTGATTAATCTTTTATGGGTCTCTAGAGTATTAATTCCACAGAAAAGACTTTGGAAGTTTTGTAGCATTAGTCCCCTCATTCATACATTTGACTTCAATTACATGGATTTCTCTGACTGCTATTGCTAGATTAATTATAACCTCTTTGTCACCAGATCTTGCTTTCAGTTTATCAAGAATTGGAATTTTAATGAAAAATACATATTTAAAAGTTTCTAAGGGAAGAGTGGCATTAATGAGATAAAATGTTTCCTGCAATTTGGTAGAGAGAAGGAATCCTTAGCCTTCTGGCATAGGGAGGAAGAGTGAATATCAATTTTTAAGTCACGATTTATGATACATGGGTTTTGCCAGATACTCAGTTGCTTCTTTGCAGATACTGCCTGGGAATTTTCCTCTCTCTTTTTTTTTTTAAACTTAATGACAAAACTATACCAAGCAGTATCATTTTTATCATAAAGCAGAAAGGAAGATTGACTGCAACTTGCTACCAGGTTTATCTAGGATATGGTAGGAAAAAACTCAAGGTGACTGGACAAATACTGAGTGTGTCTTTGAGCATAGGTTTCCTATGTCCTAGAAGTACATAGTCTATGCAACTACAGGCATTTTTAGAAATTCTTTTCTTTATGTTTTAATATGGAAACTTTAGTCTTACTGGATTTCCTTTCATGGTGGAAGACAGCAAGAAATTCCATGATTACAAATTTCATAATATCTTTGCTTTTGAACAGCCCCACAGTTGAAGACCATAACATACTCAAAAGTCATTTGAGGGCATAAGGAATAAGTAAGCAAAGTTCACTCTAAAAAAAATATCTTGGCCATGAATCTGTGAAAGTGCTTTAAGAAACCTGATTAGAGAGTCTAATATTCAATTTTTCACTGGGGAGACTAAAATATGCATGCCACTTTTTTCACTGTCAATCACTGCTAAATACTTGGGTGCTGTCTTGGTTTTAGCATCCACTTTGTTATTAATCTCAGTCTTGTTTTACAGTCACTCTGTGAATTTATTTGTTGACCACTGGGATTTTGATAAGAGGAAGAGTGTGGCCAATTAGCCCCAACCAGGGCTGTTGCATGGCATTACTCTGTTGCATTTGCCACCAAAGCAAATAGCAATTCTATCTAGAATATGGATATATTGAACTCCTGGTGAATTATACAGTTATGGAGGAGTGTTAATCTGGTGCTGTGTAAAGTGGAAGTTTCCAGTGAGTTACAGAGATGTTGGTTCTGCTCCAGTTCAAAAGTATGGAAAACTCTTGCTGGCTGGCGTGGGAAGGGGTCAAACTGGTGTCATTGCAGGAGCTCTGGTGATCTAATTTTCTTATAGACCTAAACCATTGGCAAGAGCTACTGAGCTCTAAAGTAAACAAACAAAAATCCTATAGCAATAAAAGACTATCTTTATTCTGGTGTTAACATCTGATTCAAAGAGTAATGAGTCATCTACCTCATTAATAACAGGCAGATTTTCAATGCCAGCATATTTTATTGTCATCAATCCCTGTTGCATGTGGAGATGCTGGAGTCCAGCCAAAAGGAGAGGAGGAGTAGAAAATGGCCTTGATTTGCTAGGTTAAAAGATGAAACCAAAATTAGAAAGCAACTGAACTCAAGAATTGTTTCTACTTAAGTTTAAATCAAAATATTCTTTGTCCTTGGAGAAGCCAAGATCTCACCTTGTATCAGGATTTCTGCCTTCTAGTTTTCTTTATAATCTACATAGTCCAGTGTATGTCTGGGATAATAGCATAACATTCCTAGGAATATTCTGTATTATTTATCCATTTTGGAACTATAGCATGCTAACTATTGAATATCAACGATTTTGTTACACAGGTGGACAAATTCACCCCTTTGAGATACATTGAAACAAATAAATGAACCTAGGATGACTTCCTGGCCCTAAGAGTTTTAACAATCACATCTCTTGGACTGAAATTTCACCATAGAAATCACTAGGATTTCATGTAGTGTCATAAAGGACTGATATGTAGATATTTTACTGTATAAGGATGTACAGGCCACATAGATAGCAACCTGCTATGAAATTCTCAGTATATTGGCATAAAATAGGATTTATACTTAGGCTGTTAACTGAATAGATACATTAACTGAAAGATCTCTATAGGGGAAAGGAAGTGAGCCATGGCTCTAGTGTAGCCTGAGGGTCATGGCAGCAGTGGCAGCAGCTGCAGCCCAATTGCTCTTTGTGTCATGCAAAATGTTCATCTCTTGTTTTCACATGGGTCTCTACAGTGGGAGAAGCATTTTATTGTGTAGTTGTATTGGGATGTTATTCCAGTCATTTTCAAAGAGTAAACATCTTGTCAGAGAAGTCTTATCTAGAAGAGTCCTTGGGTTTGTATTAAACTGTTTTGCAAAAGTAGATTGGAATAATGTCTTTCAATGCAAGATGGCCATGTTAGATCTCTGAATTAGTCTTACTTTTGAGATTATATGAGAGAGGTCATATTTTTCATGTCTTCCTTAACTTTCTAATAAAATTGAAAAGAGCTAAAAGGAGAGCTGAAAATACTGATTGTGTTTATAAGAATAAATATGGAATTATTGTGTTTATAAGAACAAATATGGACACGTTTAGCTTAAAATTTAGTGGGATATTTTACTCTCCAGGCTTGACAGCCCTGTGCCTGTGCTCTAGCGTTTCTCACTGCCCTTTAATATCTGCACACTTGGAACATCTGTCCTTCACACCAGGCACCTCCATCTTATAGTGTAGGGTCCATTTAAAACTAGATAAGGAAGTCACGAAAAATACTTTGCAATTTTTGCTATTATGGGGCCATTCACACTTAGATGGCGTTTCTGGGCTGTGCTGAGTTCTTTATTTAATAGAAGATGCTTTTATTTTAAAAACAATTTTTATAAGAAAGCTTTTTTTCTCTTCAGAATCCCCTATACAACATCAGAAATGAAGATGTTAAATTAATTTTCACTTACAATCTCTTCACTTAAAGGGTAACCCATAATTCTCATAATACTCACTTGAACTTAATGTTTTCCTGTCTTCTAATGGACAGTAATTGAGAGGGATCCATCATCTGAATTATTCTATAGTGCAGAGAATCACTTAGAAAAATGGCACTATAAACTGGAATCTCTGTGGTGAAAATCAATCCCTGGAAGATGCTTAGTTTTAAGGAAAGTTATTACCTAACCGGTAGAGTTCTATGTAGCGTTATTGTGTCTATATTAGTTTGTATGTGGAATTTAAGTCCCTCATTTTTCAAACGTGCAGTGACTTATGACTCTTGTTCTATGTTTTTTATTGTTGTTTCATCTATTTTGGTATGATTTCACTTCCATATAAGATTTTTTTTTTTTTTTCACTGACATAACTGGGTGCAGCTACGAAGATTATAACAAAGTGCTTGCAACCTCAATTAATAGAGGGGAATTTTTCTATGAAGGATTTCAGAAGGGCGTAGGAAATGCTTTCTTATTCACACGGCTTCCACCTCTCATTTTAGGTGGCTGCTCTTTAACAAGTTGTGGGAAAATCCTTGGAAAAGGATGCAGAGGGATAAGCAAGCAAGAATACTACTATTTTTGCCTGTTGCAGAGGGAGACCTTCTCTGGCTTGAGTGTTTTTATCATACCTGAGTTGTTGGACCAGTTCTGCTGAGACCAACAAGACAACTCTGTGAAAAGCCTGCAGGACCTAGGAAGCTCCTAAAGTAACTCTAGGAAGCTCCTAAACAAGGTTTGTCTGGTGGGTGAGAGCCCATTGGGACAGAGATGGTTTCATGCCAGCTTGGTCCTCAGCCACCACTCCTAACTGCCACCCAAGACCAGCCACTGGTGACATATGGACCTGAGCAGTCGGCAAACCTACTTCTAGCTACGGTTTATTGTGACAGGTAGAACCTGCGTCTCTTCCAGCCTCCAAATACCTTTTTCCTTTTTAGATCTCTAGTATCTTCTTTCTCTCTTATGGACAGAACTTTGAGATGGAGGAGGAGAGGAAGGAATCTTTTTCCAGAGCAATTTGGGAAATCCATGGAAGGACAAGGAATAAATCCAGTCTTGAATCCCAGTCCAATCATTTAACAGAAAATAATTCTCTCTTAATTTTTTTATAAGCTGCAAGAACAAGCAGGGCTAGTCAAAAACTTCAGCAATACGTATTGGATATTTCTTTGAAAATTATTAAGAAATTCGTCATAAAAGACAGAAATGAGTCTCCTCTGACTGGCTTTGACCTTGAAATATTCTGGCCCCTTGACACATTGGCTATTGCTTTCAACAGCTGTGAGAAGCATCTCTCTGAGAAACTGTAGATATTCCTTTCGCCAACTTGTAAGCAGAATATGGAGCCATTTAAAAGGCCATCAGCTACAGTGACGTTTTCAGGTTAAAAATACACTTCATTTTTCCAGGAACTACTAATGTTTTAAAGCATTTTCATAAGAAACTTGAGTGATTTGGGGAAATGGATGGTTTTATATATCTTTATTGGAAGCAAAATTTCTAAAAATACTGCAGCCTTGATATATGACAGGTTTCCTTCTTCCTTTATAGAAAGCTGTACTATAATAAATAAATAAATAAATAAATAAATATATATATATTTCCTGCAGATTTAGACAGAGCCAGCCTGACAGTGTCTGGTGCTATTCTTCTCCTTGCCACTTATGTATGCCTCCTCACAGACTATGATATCACGACTCATTAATCAGGCAGCAGCAGGCTTGAGTGAGATCAGTATGTGGGCCAATGCCAGTGCTCCTTTTGTCTAATTCCTCAGGTGATTTTTATTTTTTTTTCCTGTTTTATTTTTTTTTAGTGTGGCCACAACAAGTGTATAAATAGGAACAGTGTTCAATATTTCATCCTCAAGCTAAATTTAAATTTCAGTGAGGTCAGGCATATGTGATGGTTGAGCATTTAGAAGTGAGATTTGTCAGGCAGATAAATTAAGTGGCCACTGTTAAAATACTATGTAGCTAGAAAGGCTTTATTTAAGGACATACTAAAGGAGTCTATACCAACTTTTTTAAAAGAAATATGAAAA
Source organism: Nothura maculosa (assembly GCA_032353885.1). Taxonomy (NCBI): domain Eukaryota; kingdom Metazoa; phylum Chordata; class Aves; order Tinamiformes; family Tinamidae; genus Nothura; species Nothura maculosa. The sequence goes on from JAUBOD010000514.1 coordinate 192,896, forward strand.
GAAATAAGGAGCCTTTACTTGCTTTACATGCTCATTTAGGAGCCAATTGATTTTTGCCCTGTTTTTATTTCAGTGATCTGCAGAAGACAGATCACTAACCAATGCCCAGACCTGCTGGCAGGGTTACCTGGCTGTCAGAAAAGCCAAATTGCCCCAAAGTCAGACAAGGTCTTCCTCTGAATAAATTAATTAGTGGATTCAGCAATACTCACATTACTGTTTAGTAACAGGCAACACAATCCGGTGCTTTTGACTTTCCAATCCAGAGCTTTTGACTTTATGGAAATAAGCAAAGGGAAGGCAAAGAAGCTCTGAGAAGAAGCTCAGTTGCTTTAACCCATGTCTTGGAAGTGGGGAAAAGGAGTTGAGGAGGTGACTGAGTTTGTGTCCTTGTCACAAGAGGATGGTCATTGTATTGGATGTTCATCACAGCCAGCACTGCCTTTATCAGCCAGCACTGAAGAGTGCAGAGAAAGGACAGTCACTACTTATGTGGTAAATTGTAGCTGCCTTGAGCTGCCTTGTGCCTTAGGCAAAGGTTCTCAGAGCAGCTTGAGGAGCAAGGAATAAACTCTGTACCGCCTACAGATGTCTGTGACTGACCATTTTGGAAGGACACAGACGTGCAATGAAGGCCTTGCACTCTTCAAATGTCAGCTTAATGTATGTTTGGGAGGTTGTGCTGTTGCCAGCAAGATGAGGCCCCACAGCGTGCGGAAAACTACTCATCGGTTTGAATTAGAAGTCACATTTCCATCTTACTGAATGCAGAAATCTGTTTGCTTTCCAGGAATATCTGACTATTCCGGGCTGCTGAACTTGTGTACTCACAGGGCAAACCAGTATTGATTAACAGTGAATTTCTGGGTGTGGATTCTGACTCTTGAGTGAGATATTTGTTTTCACTTGGATGGCAACAGCCTAGTTGCAGCTGAGTGGTGCAGTGGGGAACCAAGGTGTCATCCTGTGACACTAGGAGGCCGTGGGCTGTGGATTCTGAGCATGAACTGTAGTCAAATCACGTAGTAAACTAAACCTCAAGGGAAACATTTTACCTGTCCATAACTTCATTACTGAAAGTTTTTCTGCTTTCTTCCTTTGCATCCCATCTCTGTTGCAGTCTCAGCAAGGAAACCCTGCTCACCTCTTTCTTATTTATCTTTCAGGTAGGCCTTTCCTACCTACCTCTGAAAGCTCAAACATTGCATTCAAGCACTTCACCTCTGTTCTTGCCATTTTATATGCTCCTGTCTATAGCTCTTTGCTTTCCATTGCTACCAGCCACTTCCCCACATAGCTGTGCTCTTGTTTTCTCTGATATAGAGAACTCTGGTCTTTATATTCTCTGCTCCTTGCACCTTAAACTGTTCTTTAAGATCTATTTTTACCAAGAAAAGCTAGCTGACATTCAGGAGAAGGCTACAAGTGCATAGCAAGGCATAGGTTAGTGTTACGCAAAAAATTAACTAGACCTGGAAAAAACGGTTGAGGGCATTTGAAATCCTTTGCTTGTGTGTTATGTTACTGCTTACTTTCTTTCCATACTTGGTTCATGTGTATTTTTAGACACTTAGGTCTTTAGGCAATCTGTTTAAAAATATTTGTATGGCACCTTACACCAATATAGCACAGGGGCTATAGCCACTTTCCCCAGTCAGCAGGGTCTGTGTTAGTGGTCTATGTGCTTCTAGCATGCAGAGGTGCAGTTTCTTTCCCCACTGTGTCAAATTGAGCTGATTCCTTTACAATGATTTAAATCAATGTTGAATTTGGCCCAAATTTTAGTAAAACATTCCTCCTAAACAGTGAAGTCAGTTCTCTTATTGTTTCCTGCTGTGTCTTTATTTGCATGTTAATGGCAGATTATTGTTGTCTCTCCCAGCATACTTCCCGGGAGACTCTATGCATGTTTTTATTGATTAGTTTCTCTTCATTTAACATTTAAATGGATATTTTCAAATTGGTGCAAAATTATAATCGTGTGCTTGCTCAAGGCACTTGGCTGTGGTAGTAGCAGAATCATCCATGTCTGCTGATTATACATGCTCTGTACAGAAGGGTTTAAGGGCTGCAGCGTGGACCTGCAATTAGGTCTCAGTTACACAAGGAAATGAATTTTTGGGCCAAATTGCCAGTTGTCCCTTATATATTCTCTAAATATTAAAGCACGTGATCTGAAAAAAATAGAAAGTGTGCACATAACTGTAAGAAGTAAGTAAATTGGAGTGTATAGTCTTCAAATGAGTTCTTAATTCTGTTTAAATAAATCTTCTGTTAGATTCCTATGCCTTATCTAAGTTACCTATGCCTTATCTAAGTTACCTCTTTCTGATGTTGGAGAAACTCAGGAGTCTCAGGAGTGGAAGCTCTTTAAGAAGGAGATTTTGTAGGTACATGATCTTCTTCTATTGTTTCTGTGGGGCTGACAAAAACAATACAGGTTTTCTATTGTTTCTGAAAGCCCTGAAGATAACTCTGGTTGTTTTTGCATTGTTTCATCTGAATTAATCTTTTTATTTCTAGCCAATGCTTTCACACAGTCTTTGTGTGCTATTTGGTGTCTGCTAGAAGGTCCCAACTGTCAGTCCCAGCCTGTTGAAAATGAACAGCATGGTGGAAATTTTCAGAAAAGATTGGACTAATTCAACCTGGTTGATTGTGTCAAACCTTATAGAATCCTATGGTCTTTTGTGTGAAACGTCTTCCATTCCCTGTGCTAAACGTGTTAAACAACTATTCTGCTGAACAGCTTCTAAGCTCTTCCAAGAAAAGCCCTTCCAGGCTGAGCAGGCAGTAGTGCTGATGCAGCTTGGAAAGCATCAGGATGCTTGGGAGAAAAGGTGGCACCTATAGCAGTAGTATTTGGGTTGTATAATTGTAGTTTCACAGTATTTTTTGCTATTATTTCTAAACAGCATGGATGTCTGAAGCTAGAGGGCTCTGAAGAACCTTGGAGGCCTGAGATGAGAGGCCATGTTCATCCTGCTTTTATGGCTATAACGTGTACGTGAGCTCCAAGCAGGTTTCTTCCCATGCTAGAATTGTGGAAACATCTGTAGGCACTACACAAATGCAATTACACAAATGGAATTAAACAGTTAAAGTCTGTATAAGGCATTTGTTTGCTTGTTATAAAACTGCTGTAACAGTAAAAGCCTAGGAATTTGGGGCATCTACTGAGACGTGGCTCTAGCACCCGTTACTTACAAAAGCAGAAGTTACTTGAGGATTGGTTAATGATAGAGGTTTTGCCTTTAACTCTGCATTGCCTGACTGTTGTCAGCAAGTCCTAATGTTATTTTAATGTTGTTTGCAGTGCAAATTGCATCAAAGTAGGTTATATATTGATCGCTCAGACCTCAAAGCTCTTGAGGTAAATCTCTACTGAGAAGTGTCAGAGCTTCAGTTAAGACACATATTCAGTGGCACAAGATGTCACTATTGTGCTTACTGCGGAGATAACATTTGTGGTGAAGTATTAATGCTCATAATGTTTAGCTTTTCCAGACTATGGCAAGCTAATCAAAGAACTTTCCCTATAAATCACAGCACTCTGCTGAGAATTGCAGACAAGATAAATCAAGATTTTCGATCAATTCAGTGCTCAATCATTCTTTGCAGCAGCACAGAAAATATAGTCAGTGTAATACTTACAGTTTGATAGCAGGGAGATGTTTAACATCAAGGCTTGAGATTAATGGTGACAAGTTATATTGTGGAGAATGTGAAAGGGTGTTTAGACTGAAATATTAATTTCTAGATTGATGTAGAATTCAATAATTGAGGCTATAAATCTGTGCTAAAATCAACCAGATTATGCATCATATAAGCAAATACTCTCGGTCGACATGTTCAAAAACTAGTCTACAATTTCACAATATGGTAATTAATGTGGCAAGTTGAATTTGCTATCGCACAATGTATTATAGCCTAAAATTTTGGTTCTATACACTGCACTAGATGAGAAGTTATTTTTTCTCGTCATTTCACAGACTATTTCTTTTCTTTTGAAGACTTATGAAGTGTTTTGCTAAAAGATCTGTATCTAATCAATAGAGGAGGTGACATTTGTGATGAACAATTTATTGTAGAGTTTGGTGTCTCTTGCTTTTCGTGAATTATCTACCTATAGTTTTTGACCTTCAACATTTGTTAAATATATGGAAATATTTAACTGAATACATTCTAGGCTATGGCTGTACTTACCTTGAAATCAGAGTTTATCAGTGTTTGCGGTCATGCTTGGTCACCAAGGCCAAGCTATTAAAAAAAAAATTTATTTCTTTTAGTTTCTGTGCTGGGAACCTTTTAAACTGTAGCTACTTGTTTAGCCTGGGAATTTTGGTCCACAGTGGGTGACAAAATGGTTTATGCTGTAACTAATCATTATATATTTGAAATCTTCCCCAATGCCAATAATGGAGGCACACCTCAATAGGCAGTTTAAGGGATACCCGGATGGCAAAAAATATCTGTTTTTATTAACTTCTCACAAGACTTTCTAGCCCATTTGCCAATGGAGGCTGAACTGATAAGGATTCACAAAGTTGAGGGTCTAACTGGTATTGAAACTATTTTTTCTCTTAAAGCAGATACACAGTGTGCAGATGATCAGAACTACGTTTCCCCAAGTACAAATCATCAGAAAAATAAATTACTAAAGAGAAAATTTTGTTGGTGTGAGCTGGGAAGGTTTTTGGCTGGCCAGGTAGCTGTATTAAACAACTAAAGGTGGCTTTATCTAATGTTTTGTCAAGTATGGCTGCTTTGGTTTACCCTGGTTGCCATATGCAAGATTTTTGGTCATGTAATCTCTATATGAAGTCAACAGGGGAAAAATGAAACTTTCAGCGACTTTGAGCATTTTGCCTTCATACCTTTTTCAGGTGGCTCTGTGAAACTGTTGGAGTGAAACATTTCACTTCCCTGGGTGGACAAGAGGGAAAACACGATGTGGTTTTGGCAGATTCTGTGATGAATTTTGGACAGATTGGAAAATACTCTGCTAATTAGGGGAATTCCAGTCATGTACAGGAAGCATATTCCAATAACCCACGATTATGCTGGGTTTCATGCAAAGCTATTTGCTTTGCTGCCAAACTGTTTTATGGTGTGATGCCAGCTGTAATATATTCAGAACACAACCTAAAAAAAAATGTCAAACTTTGATGCTTGATGAGTTCACAGGATGGGAACACAAAGACAAAGAGCCTGGGAAACCTCAACATGAATAATTAAGGTAAATAGACAGAGTGTTCTGTATTGTGCTTAAAACAGGAGGAACTTTTGGGCATCACAGGGCTCTCTAGAAATTCAAAACTTTTTAAAACAAAAGCAAGCCTTGTAATAGCTGTATTAGCTCACTATTATACTACACAATTTATTATGAGCTAACTTCCTTGTGTCTCCATTTTGGAAGGAGCGCACTACTGTTCCAGCATATTACCAGCCTCAGAGAAACACAGGCAGCCTTTGAAAATATGCTGGAATAAAAGTCACCTGCATGTTAAATTTTCCAAGAGAATCCTATAATGGCCTATGGAGGCTAGGTAAATAATAGATTATATTTTTTAAGGATGTTCTATGCATTTAGAAGTATATAGTAGAGTTTACAAGTACCAAACTTTGTATATACTTAAAGTGGCGGCTGGACAGATTGCTGAGGGCCCAGCTCCCAGAAGAGCTTTAATATGCTGCAATTTGGGGGGCAACATTAATTGCTTGGTTTATAATGCACATCTTTGGGGCCCTTTATGTTTTAATGGAATGGTTGATGACCTGTAAGTGAAGCATCACTCTGATATGTGTTGATGTTGCCTCGGCCTTGGGTCTGGGTTGAAAATGTAGATATGTGTTTCCCTTCAGTGAGTATCCCTGGCTTGGAGTGACCATAACCCAAGAGCAATGCTGTGACTGAAGGGCAGAAGGAGGCAGCAATGCTGGGTTGCTTCCTGCCTCTGTCTTGCTGCAATCCTTGAGCTCTGTATCCCTCCATTCCCCTTGATGCAAAAGCTGGTTTCTGGGATCACAAGACGCAGTGGTAGATTGAGACGTAGCCTATTCATGTCAGGCCTTCCAAGAGAAGGTGTGATGGGAATTGAAAGACATCCCCTTGATTTTATGGTGTCACTCAGCACTTAGGACTGGAGAAATGATCCCACTGTGATTTTGCTCCCTGAAGAAACTCTGGCACGAGGATAAAACAAATTCCTAGAAAGATGCATAACTGTGTGGTGGGAGTGCTCCCCACAGCTCCAGTGTAGCATTTGTTGTTCTGGAGGACCACAATGATCACCGTATAACCGAGGGCTGAAGTGGGCTCACATTGCAGCATCTGCAAACATGAAGACAGGTCACAGCATCTGATCTGCTTGGTCTTTTCCTGACTACTGGAAATGCCACATTTGTCCTCCCTTATAAATAGATGTTTTGATAAAGGTTGGAGGCAATCGGTGCTTCCTGCACATGGGAGCCTCAGCTGATTGATTCTCTGTGGCCCTGCAGTTTGGCCCTCCTTCCTCTTCTGGAGGAAACCATCCTCGGAAGAAGATCAGGAGAAATGCTGCTGAACCAACTTCTTGGTAGCTACCCTCTATATGCCAAGCACTACATGTTCTTGATTTCAGAGCAAGCCAACGTGCTGGGTATGAACTGTGGTGCTCCCTTGTATGCAGTGGCTCTGGTCCATGGCTGGCCGAGGAACCTGGGGGCATCCAGGGAAGTTTTAGGGCCAGTGCCTAAGATTCATAATCTGTAAAGAAAGCCTAGATATAAAACCCCACTTACCCAGAGAATGGGGTGGGGGCGGAGCAGGGTGGTAATAGCCAGAAGATGGGCAAGGTAAAGCCTGTACAAATTAGGCCACAAGAACAAATTTAGTACATCCGCTTACAAAAAAAAAACCAAAACCAAAAAACAAAAAAACCCACTTCTTTTTAGATAATGGGAGCAGCACAAACGGTGCCAAAGTTGACAAACATGGAAAATTACTCGATCCTTTTATTTGTTCCCGGATCTTGCCAGAGGCGAGGTTGCTACGGAAATGTTCTCGGAAGGATGGGGTCCTCCTTCTCGAGCCGGCAGGGTCATCCCAGGCTGCGTGGGCGGGAGAGGGGCCTGGCAGAGAAGGACCCCCAGGCCGCATCCTGCAGGGAGCCACGAGGAGGCCGTGGGTTGACTCAGCGCCGGAGAGGACCCGTGTCCAGGGCCGTGGAGCCAGTGAGGTGGGCACTGGGTGCTCCTATCCAGCGTCTCTCAGCCCTGGGGAGCTGCCAGGCGCACACCGGGCCAGGGCTCTCGAGTCGCAGGTTTTAAGCACTTCACTTCCGAGAAGATCCTGCGTATTTGTGTAGCCGCAAGAGCCATTTATGAAACGTCGCTCTAATCCCGGCACGCTCCCTCGCCTGGGGACGCAGAGGAAGCTTCGAGCCAAGCCGGGCTTGGCCACGGTGTTGCAATCGCTGTTCTTTTGGGTGCCTCATTTCCACGAGGCCCCGTCAATCAAGGAGTTCAATGTCTTGATCACTCTGCAGGCGCATGTCCTGCTTCAGGGAAACACCATCAGCCTCGGTGTTGGGACTTGCCTGCGGATGGCAGGAGCTTCACTCAGCGGCAGCGGCAGCTTATCTGCGCTATGGGTCTTTTTGTGGAACGTCAAAGTCACATTTTAAGTTCAGGAGCCCTTAATGATCGCACCAGGCCCAGCTCTGCTGGCTCCCATTGCAACGCAGTGCATGCACGGCTCCCGTTGAAGGGAATGGGCACCCTGCCTGCATCCAAGATAAGGATCTGGCTTGTAGCAAAACTTAAGGAGGAATATGCTGTGTTTTAATGGGCTGTCACCAATGACAGAAGTTGTTCTTAAGCATGTTTTGGTTATTTCTAATGTTGCAGTTGGGAAACTTCCCTTGTTTCACTGTTATGTCTTCTGCCTACCGGTTTAATAAGGGAGAGAAATGGAAATAAAACAATCCGGCCAGATTGTTTATTGTGGTTTCTTTAAGGCAATGTTGAGATATTTTACAAGCTTGCAAAATTACATTTATTACACTCCAATCATCTGGCAGACCATAAACACTCTTGAATATTTCTGCTGGAGGAATGGCATTTTTTTTTTCTAAAACTAGATATGAGTTTGTTTGAAGAATGAGTGAATTTGCCTCAACATCTTTTCATTTTCCTTTAATTTGGCCTGTTTGGCCTTTAAAAGCTGTGCCTCCGACATCTGTTTTTTCTTTGCTGACACCATTCAGGCAAGTAATCAAGGAAAAGTCTGCCACTGCCTTGCACTCCACTAAATGTGGCTGTGCTTGGAAATTACAGCGCTTTTCCAAGGAGTAAAACTGTGAGATACAGGAAAGAAAGGATGAAAAAGGGTTAACAGGGTAACAAATACGATCCATCCTAGACATACTGAGTCAAAATATAACAGTTAGAAAACAATCCTAAATATAAATGCTGTGATAACGTTTATATACATAATAATCTTAATACAGAAAGAAAGTAGGGAGCCCAAAAACTGTAATGTCTGGATTGTTCACCATGTTCACAGTGCAGGGCCTTGCTATAGTGCTTTTAATCCAGGGAACACGAATCTTTATTTTATGTCAGGACATTGATAATTTTGACCCAAAATAAATATCACCACTGAATTGTGCCACTTATTTACTGCATGGGCAATTCACAGACAAATAGACTGCAAAAATATGCCAAATATTAATGACGCCCACATCTAAATCCACATTAGAAGGAGCTAATACAGCTTTCTGTGTAATACTTAAACTTGGGAGCATCCTGTGTTTTCCAAAAAGGGGCAGAGCTGATAGTGGGAATGGCAAGATGTTAAGTTTTCCTTAAAGTTAAATTCAAAGTTTAAGACTTCAGAATATCCATAACTGGGTTCAAAGACACTGTCAGGCTGTGAGTGTAGCCTGTGTGGACTAGGTTTTTCTTCAAGGCTGAAGTAGAACTAGTAAAGTGTTTGTGCCCAGGAAATATAATCAATGGATGTGCTAAAGTTTCTTGAAGGAGCAGGTTAAAGTGGGTAATGGGGACGTGTGCTAAAGCCTGTAAATAAAAACGGTTTAAGGAGTCTAAGCTTGTGAACCCCAAATAGTGCAGGATTCTGCAGAGTCTATGGGAGGTGGTTGGCCTGTATTTGCCACCCTAAGTAAAAGAAGATGTAGCTTCTTCTAAGCTAACCTAAGCTAACCTTCTAGATTAGATATAGCTTCTTCTAAGCTAACCTTTGTAAGCTAAACACAGCACACATAAGGGCAGGGTCTGTGCAGGAAAATTTTTCTCTTAGCAGCACAATAGGGAAACTCGATTATCATTAATAAAAGTAGGGAAACAGAATTACACCATGAACCTAAAATACAGCAAAAAGTTACAAGACAGATTAGATGGTTAGATCTTATCTAGCAGGTTAGAAAACATGAGAAAAGAAAGTTTTTTTCTTAAAGTGTTATCCCATTCCAGCAAAGTACATGGAAAACAACAAAGAACAAGTGATAGAAAAAAAATCCCTCATCATCCAATCGGATTGCCTCGAATGGGACGACTTTTTGAGAGCGATATGTGGTTTCAGTTACGGGAAGTTTTGTCCTCCTGATTCTTCTGTTGATGTTTCAAATGCAGCCGCGCAAGTCCTTGCAAAGACCCTGCGTCCCGAGCCAAGTGCTGTTACCTGCTCAGTGGCTTCGTGTTGCCGGGCCTGGGTTTCTGCCAGGAGAACAGATGAGTGAAACGGAGGAGAGAATATTTGTTATTCATCCGTGCAGAAAGTATTTCCAGTAGAGCTTCGCAAACTGAAAGCAAAATTGAAAGAAAAGGAGGTATTAAGGAGATAGAACACGTAGATGCATGAGTCAAGAGAATTTTAAGACTGATTATGTGAAAAAAAAACACTTTTTTTCCCATTCTTGAAGGTCCACGAAACTTGACTAGACCATGAAAATTGATTTTTTTTTTTTCTGGGGCAGTTTTTGGTCTTTTTAACAAACGCTCCCTGAAGTGGAATTCACCTGTGCCCAGCTTTAGCTCACTAACTTTAAGCATTTAGTTTAAAGTAATCGGGATTTTTCTCCAACCAAGGAAGAAAGGAGGCATCCTTGAACACCTCTCCTAGTCCAGAGCCCAAAGTTTGAGAGGGTTTTTTAAGGCAGCAGGGTGAAATACATATGTTCACCCTGGCTTTTTTAATGGTACCAGGCCGGGGAGTGGGCCTGGCTTTCTCCGTACTGTGTTTTGTCCTGCTGCCTCACGCCGGCTAATTGGGTAACTCCTGTTTCTTTGAAAGCGCTTTGACGCACCGCACGGACACTAGTAACGTAATAAAACCAGGCTGTGCGAGAGTGTGTCTGGATCGGGCGATGAGCAGCCTGGGCTCTGCTCTGCGGCTTGCCGCACAGCAGCACAGTGGACTCGGTTACTCAATACTGATTATTTGGCAGGTAGAAAGGCATATTCAAGGCCCTAATCTCCTGGCAGGCACACTCGTGTTGGGATCGGCGCACGACTTGCCCGTGTGGGGTTGACAAAGGCTCCCATGGGAGTGTCCGGCCCCGATGCCACCTCACAGCAGGCGAGCGGTCCCTAGGCCTCATCCCCACTGCTCTGCCCCTGCTGCAGGGAGCTGCCTGCTTTCCAGGCACTGCTGAAATAGCAGCTATCCAGCCAGGAGCTGCCTTCGTGCTGTAGCCGTGACCAGGTCAAGCAAGTAAATAATACGAGCCACAGAAGGTCTCTGACAAACAGGCCTTCCCCTCCGCTCCTCACATCTTCCATTTGAGGAAAACTGACCCGTGTCAGTTCAGTCGCATAGGATTTGAATAAAAATAAAGCCTAGACCAAGCCTGATGCTGGGAATTTCTGCTGAGTTGAGCATAAATTAGATGTTATCTCCGCGCCAGTTAAGGTGACACTGAAAGCAGATACTTGAGGCTGCTTGCATCCTGGGAGAGTGTCTAATCTTCTTTCGTATAATTTCAAAACCAACCCAAGGATGGAGTTGTGGTTTCAAGTTAGAGAGGGAGCAGACACTGCATTTATCGAGGCATTGAGGAGGTCAAGGAAATAAAGGAAGCTCCTTCCAGTTCCATGCATTATTATCACAAACAATAGCCTGCTGGCACAAAACAAGTTTTAATTGATTGTTGTTATTGATTTTACAGGAAGCAAAGCAGAAGAAATGAAAGAAGAAAGATTTTTGCAAGCCAGGGTGACCTAAAAAATACAAAGGAGAAAAAAAGCCTATAAAAAAGCCCTCTCGTGTTTTGCCCTGTTCTGCGGGCTTGCAGCTGAGCATGCTGTAAAAGCCTCCTCCATTAATTCACTATTTATGTATGTTGACCATATTGATTTTCTTTTTATATAATCTCCATTTGAAAATTTTATTCCAATTGCTTGTTTTACACTGGGATTGAGCAGATCAGACTCATTTCTTATGGCTATAATTTAAACACATCTCTTCCACCTTCTCTCTTCCTATTTGCCTCAAAGCTGTGTGATGAAGAAAAAGCTGCATATAAAGTTTTAAGTTAGTGAATGTAATAATTTTCTTTCTGGTTATCAATGCTTTCTGGAGCGTTTTCCATTCAGGTTGAATCCATGTTATTGAACTCAGTCCTGCTCTCACTCCTGCTCCCAGAGCCTGGTTGGGAACAGAGATGCTCTAAAGTGAATAACCAGGAGCTACTTGACTTATTGATCCCCTTAATTAGCCCAAATGGGTAAAGGAACTACCCGATGAGGGGATAAGAGCTGCAGATCACCTTTCTCCCTGGTCAGCAAGTAGGGAGATATTGAACGCTAGGGATGTTTTTAGGATTCCAAACTCCATGTGGGCTTGGATTAGAAGGAAAGTGGGTTAAGAAGAGGGAATAATCATGGTGGTGGATAACAAAGTTTTTGCAAATGATGAGTTGAAAGAGAAGCATTTTCTCCCCATTCAGCTTTACATGTTAATTTTATGGATTTTAGGGTGGTTATGTAACTTGAGGAAGAAGCAGATGGGAAGTACTGTGCTTGGTGTTGTTACAAGAGGAGCTGGTGCGTCCTTGAATTTTAGATAGGCTTTAAATGTGTATGTGGAGATAAGTTAATTGACCTGCACAGTGTAATTCCACAAAGTTTTAAAATTATTAACAACATTGATTACTTTTTATTGTGGATTTTACTATTATTAATTCCATTCATTATAGTATTATTAATAGTATTAATGATATTATCAGCATTCCCAGTGTTTCTCATCAGAGACTGATTGTGTAAGAAGCTTTCCAAATGCAGAGCAAGAAGATGGTTACAGCCACAAGATTCTGACAATCCCCATGGAAGGAGGAATTCTCTTCCTCTTCTTTGACAGGTGATTGTTACCCCACTGCTACCTTCAATATTTACAAATCAGTATTGTGAGGGAAATCCACTCTTTTTCAACATTTACATTCTGGTATTTACTCTTCTGCTTACATTTGCAAGATTTGCTCCTTGGCAGTGATGGCTGAAAGCTTCCTCTCTTCCAATAATAATAATGATTGAAAAGGAACTGGGCTTTTAAGGAAAACATTACGTTTTTACAGAGCTTATATTAAACTAAATATTTGATAACTTTAAAGCTGCTAGTCTTAAGGCAACAAGGTATGATATATTCTCATTTCAGGGGAGAATATCCTCATGTTTCAGGATATATCCTGAAATGAAATTGTGTGGTGTTGCTTTACTTTGACCAAACCCTGGTTATTTCTGTCCATGGCAGCTCAGTAACAACATACTTTCCTGAGCAATATACAAGAAAAAGATTTCTTTTTTTTTGCTTTTGTGGCACCCACCTAACTTTCCCACCAAGTGATCTGCTGTTAACGGGCAGGAAATCCCAATGAATGCACATCCTTTGGTGAAAGAATGACAGCAGACACCACAGCTCTCTTAGCAAGCATCCACCTGCTCTCGTGGTGTCTTTTTAAAGCAAGTTCAGCTTACCTCCTCTCCTCTTAGTTTTCCTTTGCTTAATTGCAGGTGATGATTCCAAAGGAGCCTTCACCTGTTTGAGAGTGCTTTCATCTTTCTAGACAAAGCAGGCTTGGGCTTGGTGCTTGATCTGTGGCATAGTTAGGGCCTTTGGTATTAAAGGCGTTGAGATCACCCTGAGGCTTTTAAGGTTTTAGGGTTAAATTGATGAGCATGTATAAAATGTAAGCTTTGTTGTTTGGCAGAGTTTTTCAACATTTGTTATTCTTTTTTTCTTTTTTTTTCTTCTTTTTGTTAAGAAACCAAGGGACTGTATTGCATTCCTTAACTGCCTCTTGTCTATTAAACACTGTTGTCGAATGGAGACCTCTCTGACTTGCATAAAACTTATGATTCATTATTTTGTCTTTAATCCTGGATAGCAGTCTAACTTCTCCAAGCTGTCCAGGTATGGACATCCTGGATCCAGATAGCTATTTCTCTATTCATGTCATTCATGCCTACTGGGCAACATGCATTTGGTAAGCTGTAGAGCTGGCCAATCCATGGACTTCTGGCCACTGAAGCTGCACTTTGACTCCTAGTCCTTCTTCTCTAACATGACTGCTGTGAGGTCAGGGATTTCCCATGAAAAAAAAAAACATCCTGGCCAAAACACTTCTTCTTATTTTTTTTTTTAAGGAATAAATTGGCCTAAGGCCCAGATGAAAGTGAAGCTCTGACCTTGACGTAGCAAGCAGCTTTACAGAGTGCTGCCCATCAGTGCTGGAAGTGAAAGCTGTTGGTTCTAGCAGGAGGATGTGCCCGAGTATCTGGCGGAGATCCTGGCACCTCAGGTGTATCCTTCCCCACCCGGCAAGCTCTCCATGGCATAGCTGGGCCTATTCAGGAAATTGCACTTTTTGGTGAAAGGGAATGAACAGTTGCCTCAGTGAACATTATTTTAGCATAATTTGCAGAGTTAAAACTGATATTAGCAGCTGGACAAAGTGGTATTTTTGCACTATTCTGCTTTCTCTCTGATTTGTATATGTAGCGGTCAGGAATTTACTCATTTTCTTAATGATCAGTAGAGTTGTCCATTCCCAGAAGATATATCTGAATGATGGCTTTTGAGTTAAAATTTCCCTTGGCATGCACTGTAGTTTCTGGATGTCTTGTGTTGTACAACACAGGTGACAAGCCCATACCAAACTTTGTACTCTATTGTCACATGTCATTTCTTTACACAAAATCTCAGGAATTAGAACATAGATGGGCAGTCAAGTTTCTGCA
>JAUBOD010000514.1:212346-228816 GCA_032353885.1 Nothura maculosa
CCAGGCCCCTGATCATCCTCATAGCCCTGCGCTGGACTCTCTCCAGCAGCTCCACATCCCTCTTGTCCTGGGGAGCCAAGAACTGGACACAGTGCTCCAGGTGTGGCCTCACCAGTGCTGAGTAGAGGGGGATGATCACCTCTCTTGACTTGCTGGAGACATTCTTCTTAATGCATCCCATAAAAAGAAATGAAAAATAAATTTCATTTCACATTTTTTTTCCATGAAAAAGAAAAGTTAGAAAATCATCCTTGATGGTCTTACATGTGTCTTTGGAGATTCTTCATGACTGCTTCTTCTGGTGCTGCTATTACATCCCTACCCCCATACACATGACAGCAGGGCTGGTTGTCTGAAATCTTGGCTCCTGTGCCTTCGCTCTGCCTAGGAATTGTTTTGGGAGACTTTAATGGGGAATTCAACATCCTGTTCATATCTAGCCTACCTTCATTGATCAAAGGTAGTGACAAGCAGGCAATGTAGTGGTGAAATCCACGTTTTGACCAGCAGCAGGTTTAGCAAAGGAATTGCTGGGCAAGTGACTAACTCCTATAATAGCACAATGTCTTCCTAACTGCATGCATGTGTGTATGTAGGCCATGGCCAAGGAGCAAGAAATGGTGAGAAGCTGCTGCACTAAGCAGGAATTGGAAGGTCACCTTCAGTATCAGACTTGTGTCCATGGCCAGGCTACTCATGTTGGTGTTACACCCATCATGACTGATCATGCATGATACATGCCTCAGATTTGGCAAGTCTAAGAGCAGTTGTCCTGAGACCAGATCTCAGCTGGAGTAAGATGACTGTGCAAATCAAAATCCTCCTTCATAGACTATACACACAGGAGGCACACAGCACCTCCTAAAACTACTTAAATCCTTCCTGTTATGGATCTATTTATGAACCTTAATATATTTTTTTCAGTTTTGATCCAGACCTGTACAAAACTCCTTACTTAAACAATAATTAAAATTACATTTTTCATACAAAAAGTCAGAGATAGAGCCATGCAGTAAACTGTACTGTTATGATAAGATGGATGATAAGTTGTTAAATTGCTCGGATGATAAGATGTTAATCTGATAGGTAGAGAGGGGACATTTTTACTTCCAGATTTAGGTGACCAGCACCAGTACAGAAACTCTGCTCAGTGGTGGTGAGTGAAAATGTTAGGGAGCACTGCAATCCCAGAAGCTTCCTGAAACATATATTTGCAGTCAGAACCACTTATTTCTGTACAGTGTTGAAAAATAACATAAAAGGTACCTGGATTTCAGTTTGAAGCAATTTGGGGGATGAAGGCACAGACAAACAAATACAATCAAGAGATTGCTAGGAAAAATTTCATTGCAGCTTTATTTGAACAAGAATGCCCAAAGCATGCACCAATTGAACAAATATTTTTTTTAAAAGGAGACTTGAAATCTGAAATGTCTTCATGGCATTTGTGATAATGTCATGGCCCTAAGTATGACTGTAACTACATAAATATTTGAATATGTCAATTCAAATTTTATCTATTGTAAACCATATAGCCTGGGTTTATAATAACATAGCACTTGTGTTCCGCAGTATACCACATACAAGCTTGTCCATTTGATAAGTTACAGGAAAAGCTGATGCACCATATTACCTTTGACAAAGTCCACATCAGAAAATCTACTGGAGACTTCTGACTTGTTTCAGCTTCCTTTAAATAAAAAAGGGATTTTTTTTCCAGTGGATGTGGGTGACAAATTGAAATCACAGAAAAGATCCAACGTTTTTATAAGTGAGAGCTTTGGATACAGAACTGTTGTGGAGTTTTTCAGTGCCAAGAAGTCTCTTCTTCCATGCTCTTCCTAGGGTACCCCTGATCATCCTTCATCAGCTCTCCTCAGTCAACAGATAGAAGTTTCCATTTTGCCTTTACAGAGCTGCATTCCCAGAGATACTTATGGCAGATGTGTTGTTCCTGTTACCTTTTTTGAGAGATTACTAAATTTGCTGGCGTTCCCTCCATTTGTGTTGTTCTCTTGAAAGTGCCCAGGCCCCTGCCTAAAACCTAATTTTATAAAGTAAGGACATTCTCAGGCAGTTTATATTGATTTCTGGGCTAAGCTTCCCTCTCCACCATGGACAAACCATCAGCATCTATATAGTAGCTGGTGACACAATTCAAAGCAGAGGGCTTTAGGTAGCATTGTGGATTTTTTTTCATATTTTGTTGTAGAGACACATTAACACACATTAACTGATATTTTCTCTCCTGACCTGTCAAGGAACCTTAAAAGTGCAGATATGTGCTTATCTGAGCAATAACACAGCCAGCTGCCTTCAAAGGGAAGGGTGGGTAAGCGCCTATCTCAGCAAGAAGTAAGGGGTGGAGAAAAAGCACATTTACAACTCTGGCCTATTTTTTAAAGACTAGCATTCATTGTTTCCTGACAGATGGGCAAAAGAAGTGAGGGCAGCTCTCTTGGTATTTTGAAAGGGAATTGGGATGTCAAGAGAAGATCACAAAAGTACCCATCTACACTGAAAATGCTCAAAAGCCAGGGCTGCTAGTGCCACCATCTCATCTTGAACTGTCAGGTTCCCTCCTTGATGGTCTTTTGCTTATCGTGGAGCAACTTAGGCAACTTGTTCTATCTAAACTGGACAAATTTTCTTAGGAGTATGATGGGTTGGGAGAGTGGTAGGTGACTCATGTCTTTAAGTTCTCTGGTTCCTTTGAAAATGAAGTTTCCAAGCGCCCTGCAGGTAGGTTTGTAATAGACCAGCCAAACACTTGACAAATCTTGTGAATTTTCCTCCAGCTTCTAGAACTGCCCTTTGACAAACTGATGAAGCTCTGTGTCCCAGGGACACAGATCCGAGATACTAATCTCTTTCTGAAGCCAACCCTAGACTGATCTTCTACAACATCCACACAGCCTCTAAAACCACTCTTGATAACTTAGCAGCACATAATTGATACAAATCTGGATGCTGCCTGAAGGTTAGAACCTACATCATAATTATTTAAGAACAGAATGATCCTGAGTTTCCAAAGAATTGTTTTGCAAATGCAGACTCAAATAGACTTGAATTAATCTAGTAGAGCATCAGCTTTAGAAAAAGAAAATACTCAATTTTATGTGAAACTCACTGACATCACGTTACCATACCTTTTTTTTCTGTTCGTACATGCACTGAGTTTTGTACTTACAAAGACTGCACAGTCTGTATTAGAGTCTGGGCCAAGACTGCTCTGAAAACATGGTCATAAGATAAGCATGAGAACCTGAACACATTAGTACTGTATTTCTGCAGATTTCAGGTGCCTTTGTAAAAAAAGCTTCATGAGTATTTTAAAATTAAAAGACTCACCTTGCTAGCAGGTGCACTGTCTGCTTGGTAGGTAGATGATATTTTGGTATTGTCCAAAAGAATAACTCTCAGAAAATATTTAAAAGAAAATAGAAAGTACTGTCAAATAAAATGCTGCATGCATGGCAGCGGAGATTTTCTAAGGCACAAACAACTTTTGGTGAACCTCTATTGAACTTTGAAAATTTCTTCTAATTTCTTGGTAGAGGTAAGTGGGAGTTATGCATGGTACCGGTGGTGCCAGTGATTTTGCCTCTAACTTTGGTATCCCACCATGCTTGTTAAAGTCTCCCATTCTCCAGCAAAGAGATTTGTATGGAAACCTGTATAGGCATGTCACTCAGTGCTGTTATTTTCCTGTATACATGGCGAGTTTGTAAGGCTTTCACTCTAAAGGGGCACCCATCAACCCCACATCTCACTTTTCCTGCCCAGATGTCACAGTCCACACAAAGTCATGGGCAGTAGAGACACAAACCTGCTGTTGGCTCTGTGTCTTTTCTGACACTGTGAAATAGAAATAGGACATACTCTCCACCTGGAGATGCTGGAAGCTTTAAACACCAGCTGGCAGCATGTCCTAACATGCTGCAGCTTGTACAAAGGTTGCTAAGTGACTTAAATCCATGGCACAGAGTAGAGCCGTAGAGCCTCACAACTGCAGAACCTTAGTTTCTAGTAACTCATTAAAATGACTCTACAATTCTTTTGATGTCCTGTACTAGTCTGGTCACATTCCTTTCTGTTTTATAGCACGGTAATAACAACATTCTTGTAAACAGTCATATAAACTCTAACCTTCATATTGCTCTCTTTGGATCATCTGAAAGCATTTTCGCATCAGGATTTGGCTCTCCTAACCCCATAAAGTGTAGCCCACCCTAATAACCTACTCCATCAAGGAAGCAGAGGGAGAAAACAGGGATGCAAAAGCTGATTACTGGTAGGTCACTTGGTATATCTTGTTTATGGCAGCCAAACCATCCAACAGAATTTTTTAATGAGCTTTACCTATATAAACTCTCTGCTTAGCATTGCTGGGGTCTCCTTCACCAGAAACTCCTCTGTGGACAAATAGTCTCAGCTTGGACGGCTTTCAGTTAGGACATACCCGTCTATGATCAGCATTCTGTTGTCTCTCCAGTGTTATTGATTGATTATCCTTTCCCAGCTAGAGTAGATTTATAACGTGGAATAGTATTTGCCAGACACTCGAGGTCTGTATAATGTCGTTGGCAAGATAGACCTGTAGAAATAAAGAAGGCCTAGGAGGCAAAAGAGAAGCCATGCTAGTCATGCTGATCTTGACTGGTGATAGCATCATGCAAAAGGAAGACCATTGACGGGCATCGCAGACATGGGTGCTGCCCGATGCAACAGGAGCATCCACAGCAGTTTCCAGATGTCTCTGGCCAAAGGCTTGGCACTTAAGCGTTTGCTCAAACAAAAGGGCCAAGGATAAGGGACTGCACCCTTTGCAAACAACACGGCACACGGACGTGCACTCACACGCAAAGAATTTGCATCAGCTGAACAGTTTTGTAGGCAGCTGGTAAATAAGACTTATACCTTCTCTTCCTCCATCAACAGTTTAAACAATCTAGGAGCAAAACCTGATGCAATGATCTTCCTGACACTAAAAAAGAAAAGGAAAGATTTTGTACATTTTAAAATATCCTTAGCCTTCTTATTTCATTTTCTTTCCCTCGGTTTTATTCTGCTGTTTTTTCTCCCTTTCTTTTTCCAAGAAAACTCCATATCTTCCTTTAGATTGCCCAGCTGGAGGAGAGAAACTTAAGCAATTTGCTATAAACTTATCACAGAGCTTAAAAAGGAAGCAGTAAATACTCAACTGAATGAACTGCCAGCAGTCTATCTCTAAATAAGCACTGTGTTGCACAGCATATCTGCGAAGGGTGGTACATTGTAATCTCTTGGAGAATTATTTGCAAGTAGAAAAAAAATAGATTTGACAGATAAATTTTTCACAGAGTTACCCTTTGTTTATAGACTTTCTCTCCTTTAGTGTACCCTAGAGCAAATCTCTGCATTTTCAAAGGGCCACACCATTGTTCAACTGAAACATTATTATTTCTTCTCTCAAGTTTGATTAAATTACTTGGCACTCAGACAGAAGTTGATAATAATACCAATGCAGTGATCAAGGTGGCAGATGTGCCGTTATTCCTTTAATGACAAATAACTAATTCTTTAAACTGTGGATATGCTGCTTTAAAGTGATACCAAGGCTAAGTGGGGACTAAAGTGGAGACCATTCTACACGATTTGTTGTTTATTAATTGAAATAGGATTGAAAATTTATTGGGTAACATTTTTGTGATTGCTTTCCTTAGAAAAGATAGACTGGCTTTTAGTTTGTGGATTAACCATGTGTAGATATTGCATAGATAAGGGCCCTGGAGACAAGCAGAGGTTTAACCAAAGTCTCATTTGCAGGAAGCTCCCTGTGTGCATGCAGCTATTACCGCTCAGCTGCCTTGCAGTAATTTGCTCACATGTCTGAATCCTTGAATAAAAGGTGCATTTTTAACATGTGCTACCTAAAATGTTTTTATTAAAATTTTTCAGAGTCCTAGTCTATGCAGCACAAAGTGTATTCAGATACATCAGCTAGCTGGGAAGTGGCCAAGTGAGGCTCAGGAATTAAGGGAATCTTTAAAATACAGTCTCTTCTTCCTTCACTGGGGCCCCGATTCCCATTTATTCTAAAACAACAACAACATCCCCTCCTGGTCCTCTGAAAGGAGCCGCTGGGGCAAAACCTGCTCCGCTGCACTGCCCAGGGCAGCAAAGTAGCCACGGGGGGAGTGAGGATCAGCCACCGGGGGCTTTAAATATATTAGCTGAAATGTTTGAACTAATAAGTTTTAAAATAAATCTTTTCTAGACTACACATGCCCCGAGGGAAGAGCAAACAGATTAAGGTAAAAATAGAAAACGTGAAGTGTCTAATAATGAACCACACCTGTTTAGTGAAGTTACCCTATCTGCGGTCTAGTCTACACCCAGTTTCTGTATCAGCGTGACTGGCTTGGCCAGGAAAGCTGCTTTTCTAAGGGCCTGGGAGGACGAGCGGCCACCACAGGGGAACTGTGGGCACGAGACATTTGCCTCTCACTTACCCTGTTGCTGGATGAGTTTTGCCTATGCTTCACATGCAGATAAAAATGAGGACTTTTTAAGAACCTCTAAAAAGAATTTAATTATTTAATAATGCGTAGACAAGTGGTTTTCATTTACTACAATGGATCCCAATCTTGTTGGCCTCCAGGCTTTATTGTACTGTAAATATTATTACTCATAACAAAAACTAAGCTAATGTTTTCCCCCAAAATTCTAAGCTTTGGTCTTCAGCTGCTAGTTCTGGTTCAGACTAGAAGAGGAAGTGGATAAAGTAACACAAAAGAAGCCTTCTTTGAGGTGCTATTTCACAGACCCCAAAGTCCAGATAAGCTGCAGGGAAGTACGGGCTCACACTCCCCAAACCTGCAAGTCTTCTCACATCTGTCCTTTCTGCTTACCATGAGATGTATCTCAGCATAGGGTGATGCTTTGCCCATCTCAGCTTTGCCCAGGAGGCAATTTACATCAGGCAGCCCACATGTAACAATGACTTCAACAACTGGCATCTCATAATTTTGTATTCATCTTTATTCTGGAACTGCAGATTTCTTTTATAGACTGGAACCTGTCATTCCTTTTTGAAAAGAATTATCTTTCAATATAAAATATTAAAGATTATATTATATCAAAATATTAAATATTAAAGAAATATTAAAGATTAGGAGAGAGTAAGGAAAGCATAGTTCTAAGAGCTGAGAATTTGGGTACTATTTGCATATTAGAAGATGAGCCGCCTCCTCTAATTCTTCAGGGCCAAAGGTTCAGCCTTCAGAATCCAGGGTGTCTCCCTTATCTTCGGAGGAGCTACAGAGTGTTCAGGTGCCCAGACGACATCCTGGTCCGCCAGAAGTCATCTGGAGTTTTCCCATTGGCTTTTTCTCCATAGAGTCTAGCATAGACTCTTGTTAGAGCAGGCAACAGTCCTCATGAACCTGCAGGACAAACTCAGCCACAGTATAAACTGAGATATAAGCTATATTGGAGTTTAAGAGGCACTGGTAAATATATTTCAGGCAGCTTACATAAAACAGGGAAGTTGCCACAGAGGCTTTTTTCCCTTGCAGCTTTTATACTCATGTCTGTATCTCTTCCTCTTACAAACTCACTCTTCATTCTCACTAATGTGAAAGATGAGCCACCATTTATTCACTCGTGTTGATTTTTAGCAATTTATGACTATATTCTTCAAAACCTCATCTCATTTGTGTATCTAGCTCCATCACTGGATTACTAGAACCTGAATTTCATTGCAAGCCTTTGCAAGAAAAAGATTTAGCCCTTCATTTAAAACAGATCTACACACATTTAATTTATTAATCCTCATAAAAGCTCCATTGACTGTTGAGTAGAGAGGAAAATAAAGCATTTTTGAGAATACCTTTCTGTTTTATTTCATTTTTAAATAGCATGATTAGAGAGCAAATGAGAGGAGTCAAAATTATGGAGCAGGAGGAATCAGAAACTCTCTATAAATGATTTTTACAATCTAGTTTTTATAATATGTGGCCATCTGACAATATTTAACTGTACCGTGGCAGGTTGTGGTCCTATGAATCACTCAGTTGAGCTGATGTCTGACAAAAAGGAGTGGAGATTTCCCACCACACTTCATCTATGTCTCATTTGCTTCTATCCGTTTTCTCTCTTTCCCTGCTACACAGTCCCACTCCTTCGGTGACAGCTTTGGTATGGTTAAAATTCACTACCCAAGCAGAAGTTTTCCAATACTTCTGGATGGAATTAATTTTCTGATGAGTTGTATTGGCTCAAGGGAGGTCAATGACAACAGAAGCAAGAGTCAAGTGAATAACAGGAGTGAGGGAGGCTGAGGAGTTGACTGAGGGAGAGAGAAGGAAATTCTCTGTTTTGGTGGCAATGAGCCATCATATTGACTCATTTTGTCTCATAAATTGTAGCTTGAAGGCACGAGTTTATTGCTGATAAAAAGGTCAGTTCTATTTCCTTCTTCCCTTTGGACTCCTGGCAAATTTCTGCCAGTTTGATGAGACGAACTGGCTCACCAAAAGGTCGGAAGATCTTCGGATGCCGTGCAGTGGAGGGGACAGGGAGGAGATACCGTTGATGGCAGCTGACATGTCTAAGTGCAACCCAACTGCCCAAGCCTGTATGGGAAATCTGCAGCAGGATATAAAGCTGATCCCTCTGTCTCATAGAAGCAAGGAAGTCGAATAGCTGAAAAATATGATAGCTAGTTCGCAAAAATCTGAAAGAGAATTATCTGTGTCTTGCTTCACTGGGCCCAGCCAGGATCAGTCAGGTGCATTAAAAAGGGGGATGATTTCCTACAGATACAGGAGTCTGCAGAATCCAGCATTTCATCACATCTTATTTTCTGTAAATCAGAGGTTATTTTAGACTTGAGAGAATAGCATTGTTAGTCCTTTACAAATTTGTCAATAAAAACAATTGCGCTGGATAATGCTGACCTAAACTGTCTGGAATTTTAATGAATTTTAATAAGTTCTTGACTTTGGAAATGTCCTTTGATATGGAAGTCAATAGGCTGAATGGATGAGAAAGTACTTCTTTTTTTATCAGTTTTATTTTTGCTCTGGTTTAATTTCACTGGACACTCCCCATGCCCATTTCTTATGCTTAGTGACTGGGAGAACAAATTTCCCCAGCTCACACATTAATACCAGGCCAGGAGATCCACACTCCTGTTAGCGCTCTCTCTTTCTGCATAGGCATTGGATAGGATTGGATAAACCATCTCAATTCTAATTTTCACACTCATTCCCTCTGTCCTTTCGATAACTCAGGCTACTTGTTTCCTTCCATACAGCTATTTGCAAAGGGAGATAATGACACTTGTCTCACTGACAGGCACATTGTGGGGTGATTTATCTCAATAAAGGCAGGGAAGTGCCTTTTGCTACTGCTGCTTTGTAGAGACTAAACACATATATTTTGGAATTTTTATTACGCTTTCCTTTGACAGCCTATTCTCCTTCCGTGCACTAGATGGCACTGCATTGCAGGTTCAATTATGTCATAGACAGTAACAACCTTTCTACTTTGTGTAATAAGCACAATTTATAACTATTTTCTTCTATTCCCATAGACCAAAAAACAAATCTGGAAAAAAAAAACCCTATGTTTCACTCTACAGATTTTTCTTTGCCTGAGATTTTCAGAAAGATTTAGCTTATCACCCTTTCCTCAGATAAGAACTCTTCTAAACCCAATGAGACACTAACAGCCACCATTCCTGACCATGGAAATTGAAAAATACCACACTCTAAAGTTCAATTTAACTTATTTTTTTTTTCTCAGTCATAACAACACAATATATATAATATGTGAATCTAATAGTAAAATCTAGGACTTACATTGCTCATTTGGGATAATCACAAGGAGATTTTAAGGAGGTATGGATAAGATTTATAGCTATTTACACATTGTCTTCAGAGAGGAATGAGAGCTGTTAAACAATTTGCCCAAACACAAATATTACAATAATGCCGTGGGAAAAAGAAATCCCCTTGCCTTAGCCTAAATTTCTTACAAGTCTGATTTGTTTGCAATATTCCTCTCTCTGGTTTATACTGGACACAAGAAATGGGATGTTTTGAGGGGAAGAAACTTCTGTATCCACATTGTAATTTTCATAGTCCTGCCTTAAAATGCAACTTATCTTTATTGCTCACCTAGAAGTGATATATCCCCTTGCACTGTAAATAAGCAAGGTGGACTCTGTGGTAAAATTTAAACTTACTTTAACATTTCCTTGGGTTATAAAAACATTCTTCCCCACAACATATTTCATTTGAGATTCAGATGTTTCCGTTCCACAGAACACCTTTGATGCCAAGATTCTGAGCATTTGTTTTCTATGTCTCTTTTTTTTTTTGGTTGGTAATGGAGGTGAGGAGTAGTGAAAAGAACCAAATGCATCTATTGAATTTGTAAATGCATATGAGTTTTTTGAACTCCATTTTCTTATTTTGGACAAGGATACCTAGAAAAATCTGGAAAAACGTGCACACACATGGACTGCATCATTTAAGGTGGCAGTAGGATCCTGGGCTGCATTAAGCAGAGCACTGGTTGAGGGAGGTGAGTCTTCAGCTCCTCCTTGGTGAGGCCACATCTGGAGTGTTGTGTCCAGTGCCAGGCTTCTCCATACAAGGGAGCTACGGAGCTGCTGGAGTGAGTCCAGGAAATGGCTACTAAGATGATCAAGGGCCTAGAGCATGTCTCATGAGAAAAGGCTAAGAGAACTGGGCCTATTCAGCCTGGAGAAGGCTGATGAGGAATCTTATCAGTGTGTTTAAAAGTCTAGTGGGTAGGTGTAAAGGAGATGGGGCCAGATGCTTCCCAGTGGTGACTAGTGTCAGAACAATAGGCAAGAGACGAGAAAGGAAACACGAGAAATTCAAAAAACACAGGAAAGTAAGAAAACCTATTTTCCTGTGTGGGTGTCTGAGCACAGGAACAGGTTGCCCAGAGAGGTACTGAGTCTTCACCCTTGGAGATATTCAAACCCATTTGGACAGGGTTATGAACAACACGCTTGAGTAAGATGTCCATCTTACAACATGATCTCCTACATGATCTCCAGAGAACCTCAACTTGCTTCTAACCTCAGTTTGGTGATTATTTGACTGTATTGACTTCACAGTGAAGGCACTTTTCTGGGCATGTGATATGAAAAAACAGATGGAGAGTGAAATGTGTCTTTGAGGATAAGAGGTTGCTCTTGGAGTCATGATTTTTCCTCTTCCTGGGTCCCAGAGGGCAAAGATCCAAGAGGAAAGCATGGGAATTTACATAGAATGCTTGTGCTGTGTACAGGAAAATATGTCTCGGCTTTCTGCATTCATCTGGGTGTTGTGGCTTGGCCTTTCAGCAATTTGCAAATCAAATTTACAAAGACAAATTTGTATTTTGTCTTTGAAGGCTCAAGGTGAGAATAAGGCTATATATAACCACCTCTCTATACAAAAAATCTCCTATAGTGACAGAGAATAAATGTATCCTGTCTGGAAAGGCAACTACCATCAGGAACACATGGGAGTTTGAACATTCACTTATGTTTTATGAGTACTTGGCTAACGTCACCAGGTTTTTTGTTGGAATTAGATTTGTCCATCGAGACTAAGTGTTCTGGTGGCCACTGACTTGGTCCGTAACTCGTAATCTCTCCTACGGGAAGCACTAGATTCAAGAGGAGGATCTGGGCCTAGTACAAAATGGGAAGGCATAGTAAAGACCGTAACTTTCCCTTGACATAAACTATCCTGGCAATGTGTGAGCCATTTACTTCTTTCCATATGTATGTAAGTTGAGGCAAAGAGTAGCTGAGCTCCCTGGACCTTCCTTGTCCTGTAAAATACCTTTAGAGGCGTTGCCTGCTGCTGGTGTGGGCTGGCCATAACACTTGTCAAACCCTCCAGCCATGAAGCTACAAGGAACTGGGAAAATTACTGTTTCAGAGGGTGTTTTGCAGTTATGGAAACTGCTATTGGACCTACGTTTGTCAGTGATAAAGAATGAACTATCTTGTAATTTCTCTGCATCTGCTCTCCTTTTTTTCAAGGTGAGTTTTTATGCCACAGCTCATTTTACAGGTCTGTCCTTACTCTTAATGAAGCTAGAGGTGAAACGCCCACTAAAGAACAGTCTGTTGTGCATTTAGAAGCAGCCAAGGACTGATGAAGATTTTATTTGTGGCCATATGGTTATTTGCTAAAAAAAAAGAAAAATATTTTGCCCCTCCAGAAAAAGAGAAAGAAAAAAGTCAGAGAAACTGTCTAGTTAGGACAGCTGTCCTTTCAAATTTGTTCTTAAATTGGTTGAAAAATGGTAAAAATTTGTTCCTGTTAATAAATATGTATCTCATATAAGAATACCCCTCCCAAATATTCTTACATATGGAAATTTCAGCATGACTTTTCCAGAGTTCTTTTAAAAAGATTCAAACTGAACCTGAAGATATTTACCATTAGACCAAAGACATACTTAGGATAAAAGAAAAAACACAGCTACAGTAGTTATAGTCTAAAAGTGACTAGGATACAATAAAGTATAGTCACAACTAAATTATGTCTTGGACTGAAGTAGATACCTACTATTAATTGGATATAAGGCCTTTAACCTTTTTTTCAGGAAGCAAACTTGAGTTCTAATAATTTTTGTAAAGATGAACTTTCTGTACTTCCAGTAATATTTCTGGGCTTTGAAAGGATCCTGACTTTCTGTTCAGATTGTTTTGATGAGATTGGCTCTAATATTTCAGTGACGTCAACTGAGCAGAGGTAAGAGAGGATAAAGGAGGTGTAAGTTTGATTGCCTCATTCAAAGGATAAAAATATCCTGCTGGTAGTATCAGTGCTCCACTGCTGATCCTTTTAAGGTACTTTGTTGCCAGACTTTTTCATAGATGTGAAAAATTGTGGCAGAAGCAGGTGATAGCTAATGATTCACACATATCTGCTTGAAAATAAGAGGCAACCAGTTAGGACAAAAATGTGAAGGCAACAAGGTCTGTATTCCACACAAAACTGATTAAAATTATTTTTTTTTCTGATAAGTTCAGCACCTTTTCTTCTCATAAAGTGTATCCAGATTTCAAAAGGTCCTAAATTAAGCTCCTTTTTTTAAGATAAAATATATGGGGAGAGTTTAGCCCATCTGCTTTTCGGTGAGATGTTTTCATTGTAATTCCAAACTAGAGCTGACTTCCCTAAGGAAAGCTAGTTTGGGTTAATTTGGGTTTTCAAACTTGCACTCACAAGTTAAAAAGTAATGGGTGATTTTGTACACCTTACCTTTTGGCACTAGGTTTACTCCTTAAAGGATCCAGGACCTCCAAGTGAGTTTCCTTCACTGCTAGAACAAGATGTCTAGAGTGAGTTCTCCACTCCGAATTTCAGCTCTGAGAGAGTTTTGGAGGAGCCCAGCGAGCTCCCAATGTGCAGTTGGCAAATGCTGGAAGTTAGGGAAGATGCTTCCCTCTTGCTCAGTTCAACCTAATCCTACCATCTGTTCCACAGACGTTGTTGGGGAGGTGCTAACGGTGAGCAAAGGAGCAGGAACAAGCAGCTGGGGAGCTAGTCACGTCCCCGGCTGTCATCACCACTTCTTCAGCAAAGATCTGGCCACAGCTAGAGAGGCTAAGCTGCCTCTCCTAACCTGATATGGGAAGTGGGCTAAATGAACATACAGTTACCACCTCTCAGCTTGCTGGTGGTCACGTATTTGGCCACGATAAAGTGAAAGCAAGTCTGGGCTGTGACATCCACGAGTGAAGGCAGGGGTTGTTGTAGCCTTATCTAAATGGCAACAGGCCATAGCAGCTGAAGTCCTTGTGCATCGGCTGCAGGCGTGGACACCGGCCCCCGCTTACCAGTGGGCTGGAGAGACATTTGCTGCTAATTTCCCCTTTTGCAGATGTAGTTTCATCCCAATTTCACTCTAACAGCTGGAGTGTTGTGAAGGATCAGATTTTGTCGCCTTATGAAAAGAGTAGGGAAACACTTAAAAAAATAAATAATCCGAACAGCGGAAGGTGATGACATCTGACAGGTTTGCAAAAATATCCACTACTGTTGGGCTGAGGCACTATTGCTCTGAATATAGGAAAAGAGTTAAAAATGATAGCACATTAAATATAACTAAATATTCTTGAGGGTTAGGGCAGGTGCTATGCAATCATTCAATCTTTTACTAGCTGTCAATGTTGTTTGTAAGTGAGGTCAACAAGATGTTTACTGAATGGTTGAATGCTTTATTTGAAGTAAAGATGTATGATCTTTGAATGAAGATATTAATGATGTGACAAAAATATCTTGAAAAAATACTACTTTCAATGGGATATACAGTTGAAGTCATGTACTAACAAGCTAAATGCCAAAAGTAGCTGCAAGGAAAGTAAGAATATAGATATTTGCTGCAAGAATAGAAAACAGGACAAGCAATAAATTTGTTAATCTACTCAGATTTTTTTAGTCTAGATTTGGATATGAAGTTACAATTCTCTGCAATTATTATAGCTAGTGATTTTATTGCTCTAATTAAAACTTTCTTCTTGGAATTTTACATATTCTTCACCATATAGGTGATATTAACTTATAATGAAACCTGTTTTTATTTTACCTTAAATCTCATTTCTAAAGTAACCCATGTGACAATGCAAGCTAAGATATTAGGAAGAATAAATGAAGGAAAAGTTTTAGCTGTAATTACTAGTTAATGGCTGAATTCAAAGAACTTCGATTTCTTGTACTGTAATTCGTACAAATTGTTCTAATGACAGATTTGAGCTACTTTCAAATTATAGTTGTAGATAGAACACACGGGCAAATGAAAACCCAATACTAGCCTATTTTAAAGAGTAGTACTTAATCTCTAATGTCAAACCATGAAATTTAGGGAATGTCAGAAGTCAGAATTAAGATAGTCTTTGCAATCTTAATTTAGGACTACTGAGTGAGTGGACTGCAGTTGTTAATCACATATCTACATATCACTCTGTGTGCTGTTTCCCTTTCTATTTTATCACACAGATTGGCCTCCACTGTTCTCCTATCATGTGTAGGTAGGATTTGGTTTACTTTCTGCTAGTTGTGACCTTAAGTCTCATCTTACTTCCTGTTAGGTCCTATTCTGCATACAATATTACTGTTTTTTTTTCCACACACTTTCCTACAACTTCCAGAAATCTTCCTCGATGCAAGTGCCTTGCTTCTGCATTTGATTTTGCACAGCACACAGCACGGGGCAGCATTTCATAGGAGAGCTGGCTGCCAGTGCTCAGCACTTGTGCAGCTCAGACCCCAGAGCCTCAAGTCAGGGATCTGGAAAATGAAGCTGGACAATTTATAACTGTGAGCAAAAGTTATGGTTGAAATTGCTGGCCTGGCTTTGCATAGGAGGTTGGCAGCAGAAATACAACCAGCTCTCAAGGACGGCAGTGAGACCATCCTTCCTCTCCTGGTAAGCCTTAGAACAGATTCAGTGAATGAGGCTGTGAGCTGTAGCCTCTCATCAGCTCCCCGCTGCGATACCTGCGTGCCAAGTCACACCTGGGAATGGCCATGCTGCAGTACTTCTCTTATTGCTCTGTCCAAACCCTTTTTTTCTATTATTACTCTCTTATACTTTTTTTTTCTATTAGAAACCTTCTAGGTTTTGAAGGGCACCAGTCTCCTCTTAGTTATATACCCTGTACCTATCACTGGTACAGTCTGTTCTGTGTCACCAGGAGGGAGATATATGTGATCATGCTATTAAAGATAATGCCTATGTAAGGAGGGATTAAATCAAGGCTAGAGAGGCAATTTGATTCTGGCACTCCCTCACATCTGATTGCAGCTTCAAGACTCTTTTAATGCAGTTCGAGGCGTGTAATTTCCCATATTTACTGAAAAAAGAAGTAGACTGCCAAAGCAGACACTCTGCTATGTAGAATTCCAATGACTCCCAGAAGGCCCACTGGGTCTGTTGGCCACTTTTACTTCAAGAGAGCAGCACTATTATTAATTATTAGTTACCAGAGTGTCCTGCTGGCACTCGCGCTGGTTACTTCCTATGCGGCCAGTTGGACATATGGTCAGTGGATCTCCCATGGCAGCAGGAGACACGTTAAGTCCTACTGCTGAGGTTGCCATTCAGAGTTTTATGAGTCTGATATTGTCCTCCTTCCCTAAAAGCCACCACTTTCGCTATACCTCTCCAAATGAGAATGGGATATTTCACTATTCCTACTCCTCAGCCACATCTGCTTTCCTTCAGATTTTTCTAATGTCCAGGAGGTCCCCATCTTGCTGCTTGGTATGCATCAGTCTGTCCTCATCTCTTATTGATCTTAAAAGACTTTTCCATCTACTACTATGGAAAGATTTTATAATGACCAGCATGCACAAAAATTGAGCTGGAATGATGCTATGGAAAATTTGGCCCATAGGTAATATATTTCTAGAAATATATATAAAACTCAAGAAGTAGTGG
>JAUBOD010000514.1:238284-265246 GCA_032353885.1 Nothura maculosa
GTCAGGGCTTTGGGGTCTCCAAAACCTGGTTGATAGTTTGCTGTGTCGAAGACTCTTGAGATCCCAGTTACTAGCGCTCAGCCCCACAGGAGGATGAAGGAGTCTGGCAAGAAGGGTAGGAGTTATCTTGAGTCCCCATCTCTGAGTGAGCAGCTGGCCTCTCTGAGCTCTGGCAGAAGAGTCCAAACTGTCTTGCCAAAATTTTTGGCATTTTCTGCAACTTTAAATATTTTCTAACTCCTAGCACGCACAATATTCATGTGTAGATGATGATACGGACATTTCCAAAGACACAAAACTTTTCTAACAAAATCTGTGCTTCCCTTGCGTAGTTTTAAACCTAGCTCATCTTTTTTTTTTTCTTTTTTTGGAAATCAAGTTAATTTTGGTTTCTTGATGTCAATGACATCTATGTCATTGTATTACATCTACAAGGTATGCCAGGACATCTATGAATCATTTGATCTGGGTTTTTTATTCAGTAAGGATTTGCTTTTTAATGCCAAACCAAGACTGGGTCAAACCAAACCAACTTACTTATTTATTTTAATTTTGTTCAGAAAACCATCTCAGCTGCCAGGAGATTAAGTCCCATCCCTTTGTAGAGTGAAGGGACTGTGAGCTAATGCTAGCATCAAACTTCATTGTGTATATTCAAATGTCTGTTAGATTGAAGATCAATGAAGATCATCTACTTTCATGATGCATTGTTCTCACTAGCAGTGATGTACGGGAAGCACCTGAGAGTGAATCTGGAAAATTCGTTGGCCAGGACACAACATCTCTTGGTTGTTGTGCGTGGTCTGGCAGCTGCTGCTGCTAATCTAGTTATCAGGGCCTGCAGCTGTATCTGTATTTACACAACTGGCTTCTAAGGGCCTACATTTATCAAGTCATGATTTATACTCTACAGATTACTCTTTTTTTTTTTATTGAACACTGAGGATAAGGCAGAATAAAAGAAACCTAGTCTAATTTTCAGGTAGGCTCAAGGTTTATTGAGCTCCCTTGCACCCGTTTCTCTTCTGTATGCTTCCTTGTGGATGAGAGGCCATGGAGGCTGCAGTAGCAGCGAGATGGAGGTCCTGCACTCAGTGCAGGGCCAAATGGAGCATAATACCAATGCTGCCACTTCATGCCGAATTTGTCATTTGGGCCCAACATCCTATGAATATGCATCTGCTGCCTTCTTGACCTAATATGGGACCTGTTCCTCCTGGTGTTGCACTGTGCTGGGAGCTGGGACAGGGATGGTGGTACCATGCTGTGCTCCCAGTACAGACATGCTCTTGTTGGTCCCATCAATTTGCATCCAGATAGGTGAACTTCCTGGATTTGATTGTGTACTTTGCTCCCCTAGATCACATGGAAGGCAAGGGTGGCTCTGGTAGACAGTGCCCTGAGCAGTAGTTTATCTATTCAGTCCTCAGGGTATTCAAATGCATTTTAACTTCTTATATTATTCTGAGATAAAGTTACTGCACATTATTTCAAGTGCCATGATTTTTTTAGAAGGAAAGGGACCCCGAAGGCTCTCTTAGGGGTTTGTAAAGTGTAATTCTGTAACTGCCCATCCTGCTAGAAGTGAATACTTTCTGCTCCTATCTCTGAGAACATCTTGCTTCAGCCATAAAGTCAGAAGTGAATTTCTGCTTCCAAACTATTAACTTTCCTGGCAAAATTTCCACAGAATTTATTAGGTATCTGCCTACTCCATAAATTAGATCAGTTTATGACTTGCTTTTCAGGAGAATTCATGCTTATTAGAGCCACTTCTATGTGGGAATTACATCTCTAATATGAAATGATGGTCTGAATAATTTGTCTTTTTACTGTTTTTTTTTTAGATTATTTTTTGTTTTTTACAATATCCTTGAATGCTTTGTGATATGATCAAGAGTTCTTTGGCAGCTAATCATCTTCCATGCAAAGAAGACAATATTTTTATTCATGTTATGGTAAGTGATCTATTGATATTTGGATGAGAGTATATATTCACAATCATGATTTGCAGGTGAATGAGACTGAAAATTTGTTCTCAGTGGACATCTAAAGGCTTTTTTTTTTCCTGACTCATCTTGAATCTGTCACTAAGTCTTGATTTTGGCAGTCAAGCAAACCATTAATGGTGAGTCTTCCAAGAAGAAGTGTGCATAAAATTGTACGAACAGTAGCCAAGTGCCATCAAGCAGAAATATTGCAATATGTGTTAGAATTTATTCAGATTCATGACTCTGCTCTTTTAGAATTTTTGTCTAATTTAAAAACTTTGTCAGTATTTTTTATTTTCATAATCTTCCAATTTATACATGGCTGTACTTTTAGATTTAAAGAGAATCATTCATTATTTTAGTTGCAGAACAAAGGCTTTTAAGTTATCCTGTCTGAGATTTCTTGTGAAGCTCCAAGGGCCAGAAGACTGCAGATTTCTGAATAACTTTGTGACTGCATAGTGAGACAGGGAAATATCCCCTTCTGGATCCCTTTGCCAAAAAGGCATCTGCCCGGAGCTTGATGCTCACCTATGCAAAGCAAAATTCTCTGGATCAGAGCAGACCACTCATCTGAGAGGTGAGTGCTCCAGTTCCTGGCTAGTTTTTCTCCTGATGATTAGCCATGTTCCTTCATGTGGATCAGCAATGAAAAAAGACAGTACTGTTCTCATGATATCTTGCCTTTTAGTGACACATTGACTTATTTCTTCTGGAATTAGGTGAATTTTTTGCTATGGAGACCCTTTCTATCTTTCATTTTATGGGGCAAGAAAGTGCTACCAGTTGCACCATGGGAAAAGTTTAGCACTGCAGATCCAAGATGGATCTGCATGGAGATCCATCTTGAGAAATATATGGAGAAATATATATATATATATGGAGAAATATTTTTGGAGGTGAAACGAGAATAATTTGATGATGAGCTGTTTGGGCTGTTATGATTGGACTTAATGATCTTGAAGGTCTTTTCCAAACATAATGAGTCTATGATTCCTTGAGCTCTGGCTCCCGCTCCAGGAGGATGATAGGAGGACCAAGACTCTTGCTTAGCAGAAACCAGCTGTGGGAGTCAGAAGGATGCTGGGCCATACCTGTTCAGCTTCTTTTTCCCTCGACTTTTTAATTCCCCTTGAAACCATGTGCTCAGTGAATAGTTGGAGCTTAGCATCTTGGAAGGCCTAGGAAGGAATGACCTGGAAGACCTAATGAGATGTAGGAAAGGAGCTGTTTAGAGCAGCCATTGAGAAGAGTAAATGCAGGATTTATTAGAAAGAAACTGTCTTAACAGGTGCTGACTCAATTTTATAAAAGTCTACTGATTTCTGTTCATTCATCCACAAAGCAACTGTAAATTAAAATTGTTGCAAAGCTCCTTTTGCACTGACTTGTAACCCCCATTGGAAAGACAAATAGGGCCAGTTCATTTCATTCATTAAGGGATATGGATAGACTGCTGCTCCCTGATGCTGCCCGCCATTGAAATGCCTGTAAAAAATAAATCATGTCCTGACAAATGTGGACAAAGGGGAAGAAAAATCCAGGCAATGTTTTATTGTCCTGTTGAGCCACATTTCCTCAGCAGAGTTTCCTTTTTCAGCTGAAATGGCCATTACTACATTACACTGCAAACCCTACCGCATTTCAAGGGAAAATAAAGAGACATTGTCATTGTATTGTCCGTCACTAACAAAAGTTACCTCCCCTGTTTAAATAATATCCTTGCTCTTTGGCTCCGTGCATTATTTAATAATCTTGGAAACTCCTATGACCTATAAGCAATAGTAAACTGTGATTGCCCGGGGAATAGGTCAATGTTTGTATAATAGTTGTGTCTTTGGAGGTACAAAAATATTCATCAGAACGCTTTGACTGACTTCCCCTCCCACCTTCATTTCTTTGGCCGTTTTCCAGCAACATTGCCCTCTGTTAAACATTATTCCACTTCAAGGATATTTGCAGGACTAGGAAGCAGGCAGCATATTATGGTACTTGAAAATATAGGTGGGGGAGGGTGTCTGTCTCTCAGATATGCACTTACACATTCACTCACATAAATGCCACAAGTAGTATTAAGAAAAAGAAGTCAGTGAAATGATTGGATGTCATCTCATGTGCTAAGCACTTATGCGTAGATGTGTTGGACTTATTCCTGTTTAGCATGCACCTTGTTTTGGAGGGATGATCAACTGGTATTTGCTATTTGAAGGACATACTTGAAAGCAAGGAACTGAGTTTGAACTTCTGGTTTTATTGTTAGCAGTGCTGGTTGCAGGGCCAGTTAAGCAAACATGTGGGCTCCTGCATGCTCCTTAGCAATACTTAAAGGGAAAGTAGTATTGACACATTCCCTATTACTTAAGTTTGAATTACAGTGATCATAAAAGTCAGAACTGGCCTCAAATAAGAACATTGAAAAATGCAATAACTTTGTCCCAAGGCATTTTATTTGAAGGTGTCTGCATTTTCACTGTTACTACTTTATGTTAAATGCGTCGGTGATACCACTGCCTATTTCTCACTGAAAAGTAAGAGAGCTCCATTCATAGCCAGGTGAAAATAAGGAAATATCAATTTAACTTAAAAATCAGAATTTTTCTGCTTAAAAAATATTTAATACATGTAGGCACATAAAATTTAAGAAAAATTCACTGTGAAGTTTTTTAACAAGTTGTTGTGACTTTTATGCCTGTCCCGGCGTCTGTCTCCCAGTGCCCACTCTCAACATACAGTTATTGCTGTTACCTTCTAGAAAAATGTTGCCCCTCCTTCTTACCAAGACATCATACATGTAACATCAGAGTTTCACTATGTAAAATTTTGCTATTTATTTTTTGTTTGTTTGTTTTTAAATAGTGTATAATAGATTATAATATTTCAGGTGAAGGTCTGCAAATGAGAAAACTTTCCTAGTTTGAGTTTCTTAACATATGAACTTGG
Source organism: Nothura maculosa (assembly GCA_032353885.1). Classification (NCBI taxonomy): domain Eukaryota; kingdom Metazoa; phylum Chordata; class Aves; order Tinamiformes; family Tinamidae; genus Nothura; species Nothura maculosa. The sequence continues at coordinate 243,216 of JAUBOD010000514.1, forward strand.
TATATATGAACCAGCACATCTTTATCCTTTAGCTGTTTTTTCCAAGGAGGGAATGGCTCAGCCTTTTTTGGATCTCAAGGATAAATTCCTGCCCTTTGCTTGGCTCACACCATCATTAATGCTGTAATTGGGGCACACTTTAGAGCAGCTCTAACTCATGACTTATCCATTAATTAATTAGTAATCCTGTATCTCAGAAGACTGCCAGGTCACAACAGGTACTGATAGCCCTGAAGTATTTATTGCATTCAATAAATATAGAGGCTGTGAAGAGGCTGCCTGGTTGCTTGTGAGGTGCAAGTTTTTTAATTATTTGCAATATTAAAGCTGTGAAAAGCAGTAGTATTTTTTATTACTTTTTGAGTTGTTTATTTTAAAAAGTCTTACTTTTTTTTATTCTGAAAAAACAATTATTGTGCTCTAGATTGTTCCTTCAGCTGATAATAGACAGTCATCTTGTCTAGCTCTAATACTGAGCCACCTCCTAGCTGTTGGAGCATATGAAGCAGGAAAACAAATTGTAATAAATCTATTTTTTGAGAAAAACAAAAAGTCTTAAAACCGATGCTGTAAAAATTAGAATTTTCAGAGAAGAAATATGTCTCAAGGATTCTTCTCTAAGAAACCCAAGATGAAAGCATTTAGGCTTTCTTGTGTTTTGGAAAATTAGGCAGAGCATTCCTAGATTAGCCTGAATTCAGTCACTAAATAGGACTTTTGTCCAAGTTCTCTGAATCAGTATAATCTGGCAATGAGTGATAACACTGAAACATTCAGTAATTTTAAGATCTCTGACCTGAAAATATTATTTTTTCTTTTCATGGGCCCTTTCGCACTTCTGTATCTTCAGAACTCTATGTGTTTTCAGATCTTATGGAAGCATCTTTAATTGAAGAGCTTAAAATACATTGTCTTAGGTCTTTAGGGGTATAATCATATCTAAGAAGCGCAGCTTGGTGCTGTAAAGTCTACTGAAAGACTGATTACTAATGTACACATACACATAATGATCCTGGAACAAATAGTATTGTTATACAGATAATAATTAGAAAATAATGAAATATATGGGTATATTAGCACAGTAAAAATGTAATGAATTCATATATTTACTCAATGGTGACTGAAAGCTGCAAATGCTGTATTTTTACAAAACACTAACACTTCTGAGTATTTATTGAAGAATTGATCAACTTGAGAGAAAAGCTCTAAACATTTTTGCATTTCTCAGTCTTAATATTTAAAAAAGTAAATATTTTTGTTGCTTTAAGGAATAATGAAATTTTCATGAGGCAAAGCCCAAAATAAAATGACAATCTTATATTATTTGAACTTCATGAAAAAAAATTATGAAAGCATAGAGCATCAGGCTTGACAGGGAAAACAGATGCTCCCAAACAGTTGGAAATTTCTCTTGAGCATTACTGTTTATGATAAACTCCAATCTTTGAGGATATCTACATTCGCATGAACATAAGGAAATAAGATAAAGTAAATAAAAATATGCTCTTGTTAATAATTACTGGTGTGCTCACTGGAACAAGAATGATATATTATAATAGCATTTTTCTTCCTCATCCTTCCCACTGTGCTGGCCTGTCATGGTTTCATTTACTGTCTTTTCTTCTAATCTTCATTTCTCTGCATTCATTTCTTCTCTCTTTTTTCCTAGTCTTCATCCTAATCTTTGATTTTCTCCCACATTCATGCAGTCTCTGATTCTTCCTTTTTGTCTCATTTATGGGTTGTCTTTTCTCTTATTCCATTTGCCTAACTCCTTGTGTAAAAATGCTAGCATTAGATAGCATTAGATAGCAAAAGACCCATCTTTTGTCAGCTCCTGGTTAACATAGAGGCCCAAATTTATTTATCTGGCTTTGTAGTCAGAGCTTTTGTTTCTTATCAAAACTGCTTGTTGTCTAATATGTAGTTATTACTGAATTTGTATTAGTATTTAGTATTAACTAAATTAGTATTTATAGATTGTTGAATACTAACGCTTTAGTGAATTCTTGTATAATTTAGTTAATACTAATATTTAATGAATATTCGTATTTATATTTGGTTTAAGCTTTCCAGTTACAAGAAAGGATATTTTTTCCCTTGACCTAGTCTACACCAGGTACTAGTCTCTTTTTTTAAGACCTCCAATATTGGAGCAAACACCTTTAATGTGAACCTTTAATGTTCACATCAGCCCTGTTGCACTCTTCTTTGCTTTTGTCTTCAATCTGATTCTCTCATGAGTGTATTTTACTGTACCTTACCATCTACTGTTTTATTCCCTCTTTTTTATCATGTCTTACAGTGAAACAATTATCGTTTAAGATGATTTTCTAACTTCTTGTTCACATGTTGTGACTGACAATGGCTGAACTTCAGTACTTGGGCTGTCTGTTTTCCCTTTCAGTTTTGCTCTCTTCCAGACATAATCCCATCACCTTTTGTGCCTCTTGAAACTTATGCCTCACATCTGTTCCTTCTCTTCTTCCACTTCCCTATCATCAGGGCATCATACCAAGCTTCTCACAAGAAAACAGATAACAACAATGGGACTTGTTACTTTCCGTTAGTTTTTTTTTCATCCCGTCGTTCCTTCTCTAATATAGATACAGAATTTTCTTTTCTTTTTTTTTTAATGTAAATTCTGCACTAGAGATTTCTCCTTTGTCATTCTTATCCTTATAATCTTTCACTCATGTAGCTTCTCCTTTGCAGCCATTTTCTTCTTGCTTATTCTCTATTTCATTAAATGTCATCTATGTTCACTTTCAAGGTAATTCATCAGCAATTCCTGACTTTTTGCTGTCACCTTCAGTATACAAACCTTCAATAGTTCCCAGATTTCATTCCTGAGTGACTTTCATCAAATTCACAAACATGAAATCAGTTCTGTGGCAACTTTAATTTTTGGGATACAAGTATTATCAGTGCCTACAAAAAATAATTCATCATTTTCTAAAGTCTCTCCTTAAAAATCCCTTTTCTTTAACAAAAAGTTTTTATTAAATAAAAAAAAATTAAAGTGATTATGATTCATATTAATGAATTAATTTCTTTTAAAGAAATGAGATTCAGGACACAGGACTATTGAGCACTGATCATGACCTGCAGAAATGCTTCTAGATGCTCACTGCATAAGTAGATAGGCAAACAGCTGAATTGCATTACATGCTCTGCACCTTCAGCATGTGTTGACATTGAGAAGACCTGAAGACACAGAGCATCTCACAGATCAAGACTTGATCACCAACTTTTATTAGGTCACTTTCCAATTATGCAGTATCCTGTTATACAAGATCATCCTTTAAATAGTAGGTTTGAAAGCTTAGCTCTTCATCATATCTGCAAGTTTACTACATGTCGTATGCATGAAGACACTTATAAATGAATATAGCAGATTTTTTTTTGTTTGTTAGGGGTGAAGTAGCATCAACTGCATTTACCTCTTTCATGGTTCATGGAATGGCCATGCAAGACTTGCGATATGTGTCCTTGGGATCTTTGAGAAGAGTAAGAGACTGCCCTTTGGTCTGCCTTGGTGTGGGCTCTCTCTGCAGAGCTGGAAAGGGGAAAACAAAAGTGCGGCTCTGATCGCCCTGCTCTGCAGAGGAAACCTGCAGGGTCTATAGTTACATAACTCTCGCAAAACTATTCTGGATTTAAAATAGTATGAATGAGGGAATGATGACTATATATTTTCTTGTACTGGAAAAAAAAAACCCAATATCAAAGAATTAAGAAATCTATATTAAGACTTAAATGTTCACATATGAGGCATATACATTCAGACGATGCAGCACTGGAAGCAGAGAATGGCATTTTTCATGACCTATCATGACATAAGATGATGCTTTCAATAAATTGTAATCTAAATAAAATACATTAATTTATAATATATCTATATTGTAAAAAAACTGTTGTGAAGGAAAACGAGTTATTATTTTGGCTCTTGAGAGTTTTTTATTGCTATATATTGCTTTTATTTCAATGTTATTGTAAATTCAAACGTCTTTGTAAATATCTTATATGGGCTTATATGGACTATGGACAAAAATATCGTATAAGAATGATATGATTTAAGTTATGCCTGTAAAAACTCCACTTAAAATGAATCTCCATGTGACAGGTAATTGGCTGTGGGCCTGCTTTTTGTTATTGATTTAACTTTATGCCAATGTACACAGGTGTGTTGGCAGGTTGTTCAAGCTTCCAAGGCACCCACATTTGGCAGGACAATAAATTGTTGCATAATAAGATTATTTTCCCCCTTCAGTCTTGAATCTTTTCAAAAATTGTATCTTAAACCTTTGTAGGTATGTACGTGGGTGAGAGAAAAATACCCAACAATGTTACCATGAGGCATCTTTCGATTTATTGTTTGAGGTGCTCAAGGAAACAGCAACACGTGGATAAGATATCTGCAAATATATGTCTGCCAACAGAAGAGAAAAATGAAAATCTTTATATATATTAGGTTGTTTCTTAGGTTGTTTTTCTTGCTTTAAAAAAGTCTACATTGTTGGACTAAAGTGGTTGCTTTAGAAAGAAATTCACCCCTGAAAAGATCAGCTGTTCTATGTGATTTAAGTATAGATGGCAGATGTGATTTGACCTTGTGCACAGAGATCTGCATCACAGACATCCAACTAAGGTCTCATTTGAATACTTTGAGCAAAATTCTGGCTTTGTTGTAGTCAGTGGGAATTTTGCCATTATCTTCAGTAGGGTCTCATTTACTTCTCAAGTAATAAAATATGTGGCAGGGTGTGTTGAGGAACACATCAACTAATAATGAGAAAATGAAGAATGTCACATCAGGTTGTAGGTAACACAAATTATCAAGAAAACAATGACCTTGGAGGAAGAGGGGGAAGTATTGCTGTGGGAATGCTTTATAAAGAGAGGTGGGAGGAGATTTCACAAAAGGACATGGAAGCTTGTTCCAAGCATAGGAGGCAGCATGATTGAACGTGTAAAATCAAGAACAGGAGAAAGCACTTCTACTTTCACAAGCACGAGGAAATGAATGAAGAATGAAAAGCACTGTGTCCAAACTTTGGAAGGCTCTGACTTCGGGGAAAAGGTTTATGATGGTTCTTCTTTCACCCAGATGTTTCTCTTGGGCTTAGTTCAAAAGTAAGAAGGATTTTTCTAGCCCCCTCCTAGTTCCACATTTTCCCACCAATCTGTGTTTCATAATAAAGGATGGTTAGCTATCCCCTCACAAGAAAAAGGACTTGGCTGACAAAGCTGGGGTAACTGAGGATAGGAATGAAATGTTTTTTTCTTTCTTTTCATTTTTTTTCTAAATGATTCAGAGCAGCTGCATTGCACCTAAATGGGCAATCTCTCTCCTGGGCCAAGGGCTGATTTTTCTCCCTGTCTCTCATTTCATGAGACCCAGGAGATCCCCAGCAAGTTAATATAATGGTAAAATCCCAGTGATGGCTTTCATCTTGGTGCGATCATGTTGCCCACAGAGATCCCAAAGGGCAATCCCTTCTTCGGGGCCAGTGCTAGTTCAGTGGAATTATGTTAGATAATAGGGGTAACTGCATGCGTGGGACCTCTAATATGCGCACTATTGCAAGTCTATTACATTTAATAGTGATAAAGCTATCCTGGAACTTCTTGAGGAGGAAAATTCTTGACAAATGCTGCAGTCACTCCAAGGGAGCAGTTGTCTGTCAAGTTCTGCTGTGAGATGCCTTAGGTTAGAAATCATTGACACCATGAACAAGGCATTTAGATCAGTAATATAAAAGAAGATGATGCACATTCACTAAAAATCCTTATGAAATATTTATCAAAAGCTCCTTGTTCTGGATGACACTATACTGACTACTAGACACTACCTGAAAATTAAACATCTCTGTTGCTTTTCTCTTTACATACCCAAAGAAGTTATTCAACAGTATATGGTGATGGATTAAAATGCATCAAATTGAAAGCTTGTCAGCATTTAGCTTTGTTTTAATTTAGAGGAGTACACAAGCTGATCAGAAATAACCCCTTTTTTTCTCTTTGCAATTGTTTACATCTGGAAAAATGTTGATCTTGAAGAATGATACGCTGCATTTGTATGTGTGCAAAAGATGGGGAAAGGCTGCACTCTTCCAAAGGGCTGTAGAATAAAACTGAGGTCAGGCTGCTATTTTCAGATGATTTATTAATCCTGGAAAACAAGCCTGGGAGAGGCTATTTCACACATAGAAAATTCTCCCAGGTGCTATTACTACAGTGTGGAAGCAGGTACTGCCATGTGTGCTACCATGGGCAGGGGGAGGCCCCCTCCCCTTTCCCTGCGCTCTGTAAAAGAAGCAAAACAAAACTCATTTCCTTCAATGTGCACGGGAGAATGTTTGGCATCTGCTGCTACTGAGCAGCATTCTTGCAGTATTTCGCTATCTATCAAATGGCATGCTCGTCCTCTGCCAAGAAAAATACTTGTTCCCAATACTAATCATGCTCCCTGACTACCCTCTAGTGTATATTCTTCCAGGGCCGCTCTCCATCCATGCAGCCATTTGAAATATATTAACATGATTATGATGAAATCTCTCACTTACTGTGCTGGCAAGAGCTAGGATGTGCTCCAGAGTCGATGCGCGTGGTTCCTGGGGAGAAGGGAGTGCCTCATGTCTCCCTTTATTGAATTCTTCCATCTAAATGCGAGGACGTCATGGCGAGGACTCTGCAGGGAGCCACAGCCAGACCTCTGGTTTGGAGGAAAGGTTGTCAAGACACAAGCTGTCGGCGGCGTGAAAAATAAAGGGATGAAAAAATAGCAGTTGGTATAGACAGATCCCAGAGCCTCCAGTGAATGTATGTTTTAATAAAAAAAAAGGGAAAGATCATTGTAAAATACACTTGAAAGGCAATAGCTGAGAAGGATTTTCTCTATTGTCTGTCCAGTGGAATGTACTCACTGCATCCACACAGTCCCCAGCACCTCCAAGAGGAGATGATACAGTTATGGATTGTAACGCCACATGCTTATTTCCTTCAGGTAACTTCTAGTAATAAAACTGAGCTTTTTCAGGCTTTGGAGTTTCTGGAAGTAAGAGCAACTCCAAAGAAATCACCTCGCATTTGACAGGAAGAAAATTGCTTTTTTTCTTGTCAACTTATTGCCATCTCTATCTGAAAATGAAATAGTCCAAGGGCTGAATCTCTTTCAGGAAATGATAACCTTTTATTTTTCAAATGTGGGATCCATCCTACCAACAGGCTAAGCACGAATGCAATTACAGGTGCCCTGAGATACTCCTGTAAAATGCGGATGCTGAGTAGTAATCAGAAAGCAGTCAGAAGCACCTCTGCATATCGCTGTCATGCGCTTTGCAGGCCGCAGCTAAACCACTATCATTATGGTGAATTCTTCAGATGTTTGTACAGACATGAGGGTGGGATTCGTGTCATTTATCTTTCAACATCTACAAAGTAGATGTCTACAGCTGTGCTAATCACTCTAGGCTCCCTTTACAGTCAAGGGAAAGAAACGAGTGCTTTTAGGGTGCAATTTGCCTGACCTATAATAGACATTTACTTTAGGATGACATGTTTCACACCCAAGGTTCCTGTACCTTACCTGCCGAGGTCCTCACTGACTATATAGACTGCCTGGGGTGACTAGCTTAAATGTATATTCTATGCACATTTGTGTATCTCTGCTTAATTAGATGAGACCCACCCACGATCCATCACAGAACTGGCTTTAAATGTAGGTGAAGACGGCAATTTCTGAGCATTGCAGACGGAAGCAACCAATGGAGCATCCTCTTTCTGTGGGTGGTAGAAGCATCGCTGATGCTCGTGGGAGGTGTGCAGCCCATCCACCACTGCCCAGGGCTTCTGCTGCTGGTGGGCAGGACTGGCCTGCCTGTCTGCTCTCTTCTCCATCTCCTTCCCATTCCCATCTCAAAAGGCAGAGGTCTGTCCATGCTGATTTCTATTTTCTTTCTCTCATGCTTGTGGGATTTTCAACGTATTAAACAGTTTTCCAAAGTTACTCCTCCTTTTAGGGGAGCAGGTTTTATCTTGTGTATAGTTAGAAATCCTAGTAAATAAGAACAGCCCTTGAAACAACCCAAGGATTTCAAGGAAGAACATGGAATTTCATCAGAAGCCCCAAATTATGCCCAGAAAAGGTGATTCAGATGAGTTATTAGTATTATTTTTAATTTAAAATGCACCATGAAGGTTCATAATATTTAATATAGTGGTAGTAGTACAGTCATGATAGTTTAAGGGTATAAGTAGGACAAGATATATTGGAGGAAGAAATAGATTTTATTGCCTTTATAGCATTATTGATGAATTGGGAAAGCAAATGAGCTCTAGGCACAGGCTCTTTAGGTAAATGGTAAGGGACAGAATGTGATTTCTATGCTGAGATAATGCACAGCATGAACACCGAGGGGTTTGGAGTCAGAGCGCACATTCTAGGAGATGGCTGTCTTAGGGAGTTTTGAAAGGATCAATAAATTCATTTGGTTCACTTGTAGGTTATAATTAAATTAATAATGTGAGATGAAAATAGATCAGGAAAACATGTGGCATTTTGAAAATATTCCCACCTGAACTGCAATGAAAAGTAAAAATTGTAATTAATTTATCAATCAATAATGAATAAATGGTGTTTTGCTTTGAAACTATGGAGTATTTCACTGGAGTTTTGATTATTAGTATATTCTCCTCTGGATACACTGACTTAAATTTAAATAAAAAGGTCCTAATAAAATGTCCCAAAATACAGTTCAAAATAATTTTTTTTTTGCAAAAATTTCAGTTTTGAAAATTTTTCTTTTTTCCCCAAATGAAAGAGTGAAATAAACCAACATCTAATCAATTCTCATGCCCACATGCAGCCCCAGCACAGACATGTGTACCACACACAACACATGGCTTCTTGACTGTCATCTTCACTGGTACTAGCAAATAGACAACTCCAGATCTATAGCTATGAGACTGACCTCATGTCAGCGCTTCTATTGCAGATCCCTTCTTTTCTGACTATGCCAACTTTCAGTGTTTTCTCTTATGCAATTGAACATTTAAGTTTCTTTTCTATTTTTTTGTATGCGTAAGCAGCTCCAGTGAACTAGAGAACTTGAGCCTTTCCTCCTCTGCCAATGTTTACTTGTTCTTCTAAAGTCCTTGATATTTATTGTACATGGGCAGCCCACTGGTAATCAACTACTGCAATTATGAGAGGTTAGGAATATGTAAAGGAAAAATAATTTTTTGAGCTAAGCTTGAAAACAAATGTCCCTCCATATGCACATGTTGCTCATCACAACTGGCGATGCAGGAGAGGAGGGGATTTGTCTTGACATTCCTTGAAACATGCTCCTGTCTCGCAAGACGCTGAAGCTCTGTATATACACAAAAATAAAAGCTAATTCATCATACATCTTTTAAAGCAATGCTGGCCTGATCCTGAAGCATCATACATTTCAAGTGAGGTATTTTTAGAAGACTTCAAGGAATTTCTCTAAGATATATGGCATATGTCTGACCTGCTTCTAGCCTCTTTTCCCCCAAAATAAAAATTTATTTTGTGTGATTTTTCTATCTGTCAGAGTCATCCACTATTCAAACATGCACAGGACTAAGCCATGAGAAAGGAGGTGCTAGGATTGCACCATCTCTACTTGCCTTGCATGGTCAAAGACGTTGGCCATGACAATTTGATCTCTGTTTCAATGGGATTTTCAGACATGGTGAATGCTGACTCATGTCATTACTGAGAGAAGAGTCTGATCAATGCTGAATCTTTGAGGGACTTTGTCCTCACTGAAAAATGGATGAAGAAAAACAAAACATGAAATCATGAATGTTGAGAAGATTTAAATGTGAGCTTTCTCATGTAGTTGGAGATATAATACAAACGGAGTTATAGTTAGAAAAACGATGCTAATTATTATAATAATTATTTTCAGAATGGTCTACAGGCAAGGTCCATAATAAAGATCAGTATTCAAACCACTCACAATCAGATCCTATCCCTGCCACAGTCTCTTATCAGTTTGATATATATTTGCAGATAAGTCTGAGAATAATATGTTTCGAGGGACCAATTAAAATAGTGATACAATTCTGGCTGTTGATATAGCCATAAAATATATATTTATGCACAGTTATATATATATATGTATAAAACAAAATTGACAGCCTATAGTATCTTAGTGAAACTCTGAGATGCAGGGCATGACATATTATATTTGTGGAAATGGGATCTATAACCTAATGTATTCTTGCATCAAAGAATAATGTCTTATAAATAAATCATTACAGCCTGTCACATCTATGGTTTCACATCATAGTGTATAAAATTATGTATTTTGAGATATAGAAGAAGATGATTTTCTAATGTTTCAACAACAAAAAAATTACCCTGTGATAATGCATGTGCTGTCTTGGAGGTGTTATTGCCTTACCACTGCTCTTTGTAGGCTAATCCATAATATCAAACAAATGACAGCATTTCTGTTTTCAAAAACTGATGCAATTTGTGTGCAGCTTTTCCCTTTCAGTAATTAAGAAATCAAATAAGCCTGAGTGAAACTATTTAAGAGGTTCTAGATATAATTAGAACACCTCATTCTCTCATAACTAATTCCTAATTAAAGTAATTTGTCTTTTTGCCCTTCTTTTCAAGGGTGAAGAGCAAGTGGTGATGAATGCTTAAAATCAGGAAAAGTGAAAATTGCAGTGTGTTGATTGGCGGTGATTGAGCACGTTCCAGTTTTTAACAGCCACCTTTGACTGAAATGGTAAAGAATCTGTAGTCTCTGTTTGCATTGCATATATGTTATCTTGAGCTCGATAAACAGTAGAATTTGTCATATAAAATAGTTACTTCAGCCCTGAAAGTCTGAATATTACAGTAGCTTCTTTTTACATTAGCACATTTTAAGGGGGAAGTAGAGAGTGCACAGGAGAGATGAAAAGTCTAAAATTTGTTCTATAGGATGAAAATTGTCCTTTTAAATTTTTATTTGCAGCTGTGCCCAGATGATGATGGATTTATCATATGAACCAGGGATTAGTAAACAATGTGTACCCTATAAAGAGCAAAACAAGTCCTTGCTCATCACTGCACTTAATTGCAGTGGTTATATCAAAGCTATATAAAATTTAATCATCAACCACAAGTAAGACTTTGCTTTACATGTGTGCTTGCTTCCCTGTTTTTCCACCTGTTTAAATGAAAGATTCTTGGAATATCACAATATGTAAATATTGTTTATGATGCAAAAATATGCTCTTTCATCTCTTAGCTGCTTTGATGTCGTGATATATAAGGCTTTTAGTGCCACCACCTACCTGACACACAAAGGTCTTATCTGATTCATAAACATGTGTGCCCAGTGCAAACAGTCTGTAACCAATAGATGATTTTTCCTTTCCTTGTAATGTTTTTTTAACAGACAGAAAGAGAAGGAAAGTGTAAATGACAGAATCACCCAGGTGAAAAGAATATTTTAAGCATCAAGTAAAGATAAGCCTATTATGGTAGAATAAAAAGATGTAGGTCAAAACCGATCCTAAGAGGTTAGTTATATATATAGGCATCTCGTAAAATGTGTTTTAAAAGCTGACATTTTTTGAGGGAGTTTTGATCCAAGTGGGAAATAAGCAGTAAGATCAGGTGACCTCCAAAGAAATACCAATATCCCTAATTAGTCAGAGAAGAAAGAGAAATGAAGGAAGTAAAGGTCAAAGCTAGAAACAGGATGGAGGAGGTTTAGAAGAGAGTAAGGTGCAGAGGGTATTCAAAATTTATGGTTCATTGGTAGCAATTTTAAAGGAAGAAGAGCCGTTTATTGTATAACTCCAGTTTAGAATAGAATATAAACAGCTGCTTTTACAGGTGAATACATAACTGATAAAACATGGGGTCAAAGTCTCAGCCTAACACCGGGCTGTATTGTGTGGAGAGGAGGACATTGACACTCACTGAAAACGTGCCTCTCACTTTGGGAGAGGTGCATTCACTTGCCTGCAAAGTTCTCCCAAGGTTTTAAGGGCAAATCCAGCTCCCAGATGCACAAGGACCCCATTCTTGCTCTGCTTTAGGATCAGTAGCTCTTGGATCAAGGGCTGCAAGTCTAGATTACCACATCTCAGGCTAGCTCCAAACACCTGAGAGCAGAATTTGGCCATTCAATGTCAGGTGAACTGCCACTACCACAAGAACTTCAAGGTGTAATTCTTCTTTTCATTTTCTTCTTTTTCTTTTTTTCCCCCCTAAATTCCAAGAGCACCCTGGGAAATCTTTTAGTGCTCTTTATTCCTAAGCCCTGGGTTGCTTTGAACACCAGAGGTAATTGTGCGGGTGAACTTCAGAGATTTGAAGGGATCAAACTTGAAAGCCTCTCACTGCAACTGCAAGCTCCAACTGGAATCCTGTCAGGTGCTGCGAGACGGGACGTGGCGGGGTGATACACAGATGGGATCGCTCTAACAAGGGCGACCTGAATCTAGGGCTCCCTCACATAGCCTAAGAGGCTGATGAGAACATAACTCTTGCATTGACAGCCTCATGGTAGACTGCAATAAATTAGGGAAGACTACCCTTCCCAACCTCTCCACATGTAATTATGTGAATTGACTAAGGGCATCTTTGCGGAGGTCTGTGGCAGAGCATGAACCCACTGTCCTGCAGTCCTCTCGCCACTGGGTACAACAGCCAAAGGGAAATGAGTTGCAAGTTCATATGTTTTGCAATCTCCAGTTGAAAACTCCTTGGGAACTCACTAAAAAGAAAGAAAGAAAGAACACACGAATATTATGGAAGGACACATGAATATTATTATAGAATGATTTTAGAAGCTGGTAAGATTGGAGAAAGGAGATTGTCAGAATGCAAAGTTTTTAACAGCCTTATACATTTCCCAAAGTTTACTGGACAGACAAAATACTCCAGATGTGTTACCTATCCCTGCCAGGTTTCATAGGTCTTCCTTCCAAGTGTGGGTGAAGCTCCTCATGTTGTTCTAAGGGAGGGCTGGATATGTTGAATTTCCATTTTCCACACCCTATTCCTGCCCTATCTGCCTGTTATCACCAGTGCAATCCAGGAATATAGAAAACAGGAGGAAACACTAAAGCTGGTTAGATTTTCCACATTTTCAATACATTATTGTGTCTGTTCCTTTGGAAAAGAATCAAAAAAACCCCAAGGAAGTAATAAGACAATTGTTCTTCTGCATTGGATTTCAAACAACTATAGCTCTAAAAATAAAAATAAAAAAATCTACAAGTAAAATACTAGTTTTGACTAAGAAAATCTATCTCAGTAATCATGTACTGTGGCCATACTGTTTGTATCTATAGATATCATAATAGATAGTCAAAATTCCATTCTTTTTGGTGAGAAACCTGAGAAACTTCTTTATTTTCTTGTGTTTTGTTCTGTTTTGTCCTATCGTAAGGTATTTGCTTATACAGTTATATTTTGGTTCATGATTCTCAAAGTGCCTTCTCTTCCTTTTTGGAGACTTTTTCAGCTTCTCAACATCTGCTGATATCCTATAACCTTTCTGCACAAAATGCAACAGATCTTTCCTATTTGTTTTGGCCTGAAACTTCTTGCTTAACTGATAGGTGCAAGAATCTTTTTTTTTTTGCTCACTTCAGTGAATCTCAGTATGGTTTTTGGTGCTTGGCTGATCTTCCAGCTTCTATCTAAGAGGTAGAAGTGTGAATGCAAATGCCCTGAAGGGCTTCAGACCAAATGCAGGTCACATCTGCCATTCCCAACCCCTCCTGCCTGTGTGGACTCACAGACTACATCTTTTCTCCCTCAATAAATGTTCAATAAGTGTTAATGGCTTTGGGGAAACTGGTATAAGGGCTAGTATTCTTGGTTGGTGTTTGTTGCCATCCATCTCTCTTCCATCCTGTCCGTTTCAGGCATTGCATATAATGAAGAGGTGAACAAAATCTTGGCCAGCACAACACTGTACTATGGTGAGAAATATCAGAGCAACTCTTCTCTTACTATATTGAGTGCTAGCAGGACAGGTGGAGCTTCAGCCTAGGAATCTTGTGAACAAAAGTTCAAAGATTGCCATGTCCTGGCTTTCTCGATGGCTAGTCAAGAGCAGCTCTTGGTGGCTGAGCAGCTGGTCACAGCTGAGTCTGCAAGCTGGGTAGGAAAAATATGATTCTGCTCTGCAGCTGGGGTACATAATTTTCTGCTGAGACAAAGGACAATCATCCAGCCAAGAGTTCATATTTTTTTGCCAGTAGGCTGGCTGAATTGTCATGATAAAGGCAGTAACATACTCTCACTTGCTCTTTTCCTTGGGAACTATTTGCATCCTCTCATCTGCATCCAGCTCTTACACATGAACATGGACCATATCTAGCTCCATGGTGTGGAGTATGGAGAGTCCCTCCCTATGTAGCTCCTGTGCCAGAAAAGACAAGCTCTGCAGTCTGAGAAATACTTTTCTAGGCAGGGCACTATGAGACCAATTCAGACTCACTTTCTTGATATGATTAACCCTATAATTATGGAATTAAGGCTCTTTTTAAAAAGCACATATTATTATTAATGATAATTTGTATTACAGCAGTGCCTAGAGGAAGGGATGCCTTATATGAGCTACATAGAAAAACACAGCACTCCATAATCTGAAGTTTAGTTTCAGATTCAACTACATAAGTTTGCACAAGGAAAGAGGAATAGAAAGGACAAGCACAATATTGTGAAATGAGGCTTTGAATAGAGAGACTTGCTTTAGGACCACAGAAGTTGTTGATCTGTGGTAGACCCATGAGATACCCATGCATCTTGTAAATCCAATTGTAGTGTACAAACTATTATATTCTTTTTCCTCTCTTGATATCATTTTATTATGTTAAATAATTCTCATTGACCCCCTGTGTTTTGGAGAATTTCTGTCGTGCAGGAAAAAAATGTCTTGTTTAGACAGTTACAGCACATATAAACAAAACTCATATACACTTTGATTTTCTTCTGTCAAGATTAGAATAGAAACTTTTTGTCTACATTTTTAAATTTTTTTGTGACTTTAGCTAATGTCAGTGCTAATATCAATGTACCAAGATAGTTTGGTGCCAACTGCACAGCCAGGACAGGTATTGTGAAACAATTAATGATGTACTGCAGTCTCAAAGGGATCAGTGCTGTCAGGCACTTGCAAAAAACAAGGAATAATTTGTACTTTGCAGTTGAGCCTTTCATTCCCATGGAAAAGGCTGCCTAACTGGAATGAGATGCACACCATGAGCTCAACACTTCTTTCAAATTCCAAACATACTTCACTAACTCCACTTATTATGAAAATCATGATTTTTATCACTCAAGAGCACTAACAAATCAACAGAGAAGAATGTAAGAAAATTCTATGGCTGAGAATCTTGCCCCTCTTCATAGGAAGTTGAAACGAAACTATTACAAGTGGAGCAGAGATGCTTGGTAGTCCCTGTATGCTAACAAAGAAAATACACTTTGTTTATCATCTTGACCAAAAGAATAGGTCAATGATGATTGTTTTTGAGCTATAACACTTAATTCTGTCATTGCACCTATCTATTATGATTACCATATGCTACATTACTATAAGGAAAGGCCATAACTTGACTTGACTGCCTCCAACACATACATCTCCAACACAGCACATTGCTACTGGCAACAAAACTGCAGGCACACGAATACCATGGAGAAGGGAAACTGAGGCTTTTTCCATAAAGTATTGGGAAACGACACATGAATGGCATAGAGGCTCTCTCTCAGTGCTTACAAGCTTATGGCTCTACATCTTCATTGAATTACTTACTCAAGACAGGCTTGGTGTTTAGCACAGAACCAAATATCAAGAGAAGAAGAAAGAATTCAGATTGGCTGCTCCTCGGGGCTCTGGACTCTGGCACCGATGGCATTTATGGAGAAAGGCAGCATGGCTTTTGTGACGTATGTTAACAAAGCAAAGACCTTGTCCCCGAATAGCAGGTCTTACAACTTCTTGCTCTTCTTAAAACACAGTGATTTTCCCTTTTTTTTTTCTTTTTTTGGTTCTGAAGAAATGAAAGATGATGTCTATGGCATGAGGTGGAAGCAAAATATCTGCAAAATAGGAAAGCAGCCAAACTTAGAAAGAGGAATTTCTATGAAACTATTAATGGAGAGGCGACAAAGTTGAAAATAATTTTACTCTTATGAAGTTCTACAGTTTCCTTCCTGGAAGAAAGGCAAATGTTAATGACATCAGCTTCAGATACAGAAGATTACACAAATTCACCATTCACTCCTCATCATGAAGTATACTGCAGAAGAAATAGAATCACTTATCATCCAACCATACCAAAGTAACAAAGCATATGACTTACCAGTTCTTTATTCTGTGTTTTCCTTTCAAACAGCATAAGGATTTTCCTCACCTGACAAGTTTATCTAGTTTATTGAATGTGAATTTGTGCCTTTCCAAAACGATGCTAGTGGCCCTCATTTTTATGTTCATATTAGAAGGATTTACTATCTATGGATTCTAGCAACACTCATTGTTTCTAAAATACACTTAGGACGTCTTGGTGGGCTTAGGACTTAGGACTTGCATTCTCTTGTAAATCTCATTTTCCATTGAAATGATCTAGTGGATTGGTCCTTTGCAGGGCTTGGGTGCACCAGGACCCCTGACATGTACCTTTTATTAGATTAATGATATGAGGCTGTCTTTGTGCAGGAAGGTTTGAGGATTTCTCACAAACATGAATGAACTTAATCTTTTGAAAATTACAGTATAGTTTTTACTGCTTACCTTAGCAGTGGAAAATGCATTTTCAGAGCCTATATTTGCACATCTACCTTCCAGTCTCATTTTTAATCGTTATAGGCATGCTTATGATAGCTGTGCCTATAGGGCCACATGAAGAGATCATAGCTTGTAGCAATCGTCACAAGTGTCTGGTCAGTCTTAGCCAATGCAAATGCAAAGAAATGCATATATTTGCATAGGTAATGTTGTATAATTTTAATGAGGCATCTTTAACCTAACTTCTACAGAGGATCTCGCTTCTAACCCTCTTATCTTTCTTTGCACAAAAATGGCAGAGCAGAACTGGGTGTTGGTTTCATTGCTAGGGCAGCCTTGGCTTTGCCATTTTTTGTCCTATATCACTTCAGTTCTTTCTAAATTCTTGTTAATATTCTTTTTTTTTGTGTGTGTGTAAGTCATTTAGTAAGCCTTGACAGATAAGCTGCATATAAATAAAACATGTTCTTATTTTAAAACTATTTAGAATAGGAGAGCATTCCAACAAGCTGGTGATGGAGATTTCTTAGGGGATAACCTTGAGTCTTCTAAACATTTAACTGATGTATTTCTGCTTTTACTTGCAGCTCTGTCAGCCTTGATGGCAGCACATGAGGGTGCAGGGCAGTGAGGAACGTGCTGGGCAGCACTGCAGGTGCATGGGCTGCTCGTGGCAGTCACACCCAGCAAGAAGCAGTGCTTTGACCAAGATCAATAAATCATGGCAACTGCCCAAATTCAATTTTTCAAAAGGGTGAAATCATAATTTGCATTCTGGATATTTATCTTGTTCTTGTGCTTTCCCCAAAGCTCTCCTCAAAGAGTAGGAGATGGCAAATGATTTTTGCCATAATTAGAACTAATGGACTGCAACAGGGCTTTGGGCTTGTGTTAGGCCTAATTCACTACTGGATCTACTAGATGCAACCTACTGGGAAGCAGTGGGACTGAGTCTGACTGCAGGTAAACCAGTACAAACCCCATTCAATACAACTTAAATGAATTGTACCCATGCGGAATGAAAAACCTACAGCTCCTCATGACTGCAGTGAGATTGGTGAGCAGAATTTGGGGACAGGGCAGGATGGCTTGGCCACCCCTCAGTGCCCCCATGCAAGAGCAGACATGAGTGGCGCTGTGGCCTCTGCACTCCCCAGGCTGGGCTGAAACCTCCGAAGTTTGCAGAGAAACGTGCTGCGTCAGGCACAACCCGGCTGGCCCCATGTAAAGTCAATACTTGTATGAAAACAAATAAAATCTCAGAGTGCGAGGCAGAGGCTAAAGAATGCCTTCACCTCTTCCCTCCAAGCAGCTATTTCGTTAACTTGAAAGACTGCAAGGGTGATCTTACTCCATTCTTTCTCCACAGGTCAAATACTTGTCATAGGAGACACCCTAGTTAATATTAAACTAAAAATTAATAGATTAGATAACTATTACATGCTTTTAGTGCCAATTAATTTAATAGATGCTTTTTTCCTTTTTTTTTTTTTTACAAGGTAGGTGAATATAGAAGCACAGTTTGCTGTGTCTGTGTGTGCTCTCAGATAGAGCTTTTGTGCTACAATTACCACCAATTGATAGGGCTGACACATGTAATCCCCTTTGGATCGCCCAACGATATGATGTCAGTAAGAAGTCCTTCAAACAGGGCTATTAAAAAGCACATTAAACATGCTCCTTATTGTAAGCTTTATGCTAGCTTATGCTAGAATAACAATGATACGGTGGTATTTGTTTGAAAATGAAAGGATTATATGGTCTTTGTAAAATGAGGAATTTAGCATTGGGGAGGGGCAGTGTGATGGTGATTTATTTTTTGTTTACGTTCCTCCAAATCCTTTGATATGTCAACTTCTGTCACTAACCATTAGGCCACTTGTAATTTCTTGTATCAGTGAAGATGAAATACATACTTCCTCAAATAATTTATGTCAAACATTGAAGGGCATAGATGGCAATGCTTATTGGGAGATTATAACGAGAATTGAATTGGGATCCTCAGAAAGCCATAGGTAATTTATTGTCAAAGAGCTCACATGAATCATTCTATCCTTTAATTGTCATGTGCATCTCCTTGCTTCCAGCTCATGCTGGGAAAAAATCTCAAAAAAAATGAGTGATATCTCAGAAGAGAGGTTTCACCATGACCCTTTGTATTTATTAATATTTCTCTAAAAAAGCTTTGCCTTCTCTTGGGTCAGATTCTGGGGTGGAAGTGAGGGCGAGCCTTTAAAACTTGTATTGCTTTTCATGAAAAAGAAAAACGCAGAGCAGTAACTTATCTCTACCTTACAAATATGGAATGGGAGTTGATAGATTTTGGTATTGAACAAAGCTGCACCAATAAATGATGGCATTTTACAACAGGATTTGATACTGTTCACTGTGAAATGAAATTAAACCATTTCTAAAATTTCTCTGTAATGCACCAACATCCTCAACCTTCCTCTGTGCTCTGATCTCTTTTATGTTATAACTCCAAGGTAACACTCCAAAATGGTTAACCAACTGCTGTGCATGTGTTACATGGACGTGCTTTGTTAGATCATGCTGATTTTCACAAAGAGAGAAAGTTCTTTGTGAGCTTGAATATTGTTGTAGAATATGCTCTTCGGAAAATCAAAACTACCAGAAAGTTGATACAAATTATTTGCAGGGTCTGGTTTTCCTTCTGCTTTAATATCATATAATCAAAGACCAAATTACTCAAAATTACTCATCTTGAATACTTTTGGATACTCGTCACAACACTTCTCTGTGACTATTCAGTAATTTCTCATAATACAAGAATTAGGGAGTGTGGGGTGAAACAATGAAGCTGCAGCCTTAAGATATAAAATGATTTTTTTTTTAAATTTTTGGAAGGATATATCATTACAATTACATTATGGTACACAATGACAAATAGTTTTGTGGAAGCTGAAATGATAAATGGATAAATAAGGATAATTTAATAAATGAATGAAGGATAAATTCACTGCTGGCTGTTAAACATGACAGTCGACAATGATCCAGAATTCCCTGAATTGGAATGATTAGGAAGAGGAATTTTGGGATAGGATAACTCCATATTTGATCTGTCTTATACTCTTTCCCTTACCATTGTTAGAGATTGGGCTAGACTGGTTTGGCAGATCTAGCATCACAGCTGATATCATAGAAAACTTACAAGGACCAGTTATTTTGAATAAAAAGGTGTAGTTTTTTCTGTGCTTAATAGCAAGAATAAAATATTAAATAAATACATATAAAATATAAAATAATAAAAAGTAATATAATCAAATAATGTTTAGCATGTGATATAAGGCTAGTACATTAAATTATTTCACTAAATTAATTCACACTAAATTATATGTTTACAAAGACAGAGCCTAACAACCTCGTCAGTTGCCTAAGTCCAAAAACTGGACCCACAAACACTGCACAGCTACTACCTATGTATGCAAGTGACCGAAGGCAGAAGGCACTTAAAATTCAGTTCCTTGCCCATTCAAAACTAGAGACATCCATATTATCTATCAATTATCTATCAAAACGTGGATGTTTTGACAGTGACATCCAGCAAGGTGTCAATTCACACATGAGCACAAGGCTGCCCTCCCTGCAAAGCTCACTCTTAGAACATACCCAAACTTCATCAAGATTTACACAAGGCACAGACAGAACTAAAGGAAGAGATGGCGCTGACCTTACTCAAAACTGCAAGGATTGCAAGACTCACTTAAAGTGTGCAAAAAACAAACATAAGTCCCTGTAGAATCATAAAGACAAGGAGTCTAAACAGGAAATAAGAAACAGTGTTTGGAAGGAAAATTTGGAGGTCCTGAGTCCAGCTCCTCATTTGAGGCAGGTCTATTACCAGCTGTGAACAGCACCAGCCATGACTTTAGCTGAGTCTAGAAAACCTCCAAGGACAGAGCTTCCATAACCTCTCTGGGAACTTGCTCCAGTGCTCCAGTCCTCCAAGTACGTTTGTTTTTCCCAACGCCCAACTTGAACATCCCTGTCTTGGGTATGTTGCCCCTTGTTACACTGTCTAGCACATGAAGGAGAGTTTGGCTCTGTCATTTTGCCAAACCCTTCTCAAGTAGATGTAGACTGCTATTATATTAGCCCTTATCACCCTCTGCCAGATTAAACATAGCCCAGATCCTTTAGCCTCTTCTTGCAAGTCATGTGTTCTTGACCCTTAGTAATCTTGTAAACTCTCTGCTCAGCTTACTTTGGGCTTTCCACCTCTTTTCTGAACTGCATCTAAGCTCATGTTGCTATATAAGTGTGCATGCAGTGCTTCCCGCAGCACTGCAGTGGAGCATTGCACAGGTCTATGCCATGTGAGGGTAATTCATACCTGTTAATTCGGAGCCCTGTGTTTAGAAAGATTAAAAGAGCAAAAATTAGGGCTCAGCAAAGTGTCTAAATTCAAATCTCTCCAGACTCACTTTTTTTTTCTATGACTTGTGCCAGGAGTGAAAATAAAGCTGACTTCTGCCCTTGGGAAAGTGAGTGACTGGTGCATAATGCTAAGGAGTCACCTTTACTATCACCGCCTTTATGTCCATAATACTTTACGGTTTTACTCTTTAAAACACTTACCTTTTGGCAGTGTACCTAACCTGCATAAGTAGCTGTTATTCCAAGAGCTGACACTTTTGCTGACTGAGCCACCGGTTGCACGACACTGATGAACTACAAAAAAGGCAAAATAAGCACCTGTGGTTGACGCTCTGCTTCAGCCTTGGCAAACTGAGGCGCTGAGATCCCTAGCTGGCACTTGGTGTTGTTGCAAAGCCTCTGTGCTCTGTTCGAATGCCTCTGTACTAGAGCAGCTTATGGAGATTTGCTTGCACTGTGTTTAGTCTCAAGCATATGCTATTTATCACAGGACCTGAAATAGTTTTTATCTGTAAATAACAGACAGGCCTGAGAAGGCAGTCACTGAGCTACAGTGATTTGTGATGGGAATATTTGGTAAAAAGTGTTGTTCTTATGAACACTTTGTATGCAAAATAATATTAAGTTGTTCTAAGGTAATAAAATTCCAGTCAGAAAGGAATTCTCCTCTGGGTGAATAAACTGGAGGGAATGGAGTAGATGCTCTGTATAGCACCCTTTTGCTCCTGTGCGGGTAGATTACCTGAAAAATCTTCAACAAAAGATGCAAGAGAAATCCTTCGATCCTTGTAGCCTGCTCTGATAGCCCAGACCCACGGAGCTCTGTGGTGGGTGTGTTTTTAG
>JAUBOD010000514.1:265346-284294 GCA_032353885.1 Nothura maculosa
CTCCCTCCAAGCACAGACAGCTGTGAAGCTTTGTTCCTTCCCTGCTTGGAGATGGGCAGCTCAGGTGGACAATTAATCTCAGTGATTTAATGGAGACTTGAAGGGGTGTGGGGGGGAAAGGACAGGCTAAATTCTTAATAGAGTACCAGAAATTACCTATATAAAGTAGGGAGATGTTCAGGTGCCAAAACATGAGTCTGTAGCATTGTTCTCAATGCCTGAGGCCATGGAGACATCCACGCAGGACGGGCAGATATGACACACGATCTATGAAAGCCCTGCTCCCTCCTGGAGCAGCAGCTGGGGGCCAGATGCAATGCCCTAGGCATTTAAAATGGCACTAGATACCTATGTTTAGGCAGCTGAATTCCACCCTGTGCTTCCAGACTTGTGATGAATAAAACCTCTTTTTAATTGTCTCGGACTCAAATCCTGGGTTCTTGAGGTGCTTTCCCTAGGGCTCAGCAGTGTGTGGTAGCAGCAGATTTCACTGGTTTAACTTGGATAGAGTTGTTACAACCCTTTGTTATGTATTTTAAAAATTGGTTTTAGGCTATAAAATCATGAAGCAGTTTCTGCTTTCATAGGCTGCACACATAATCCAGGTGAGACCAAAAGGTTTTCCTCACCACAAGATGTTGATGTGATTACTCCAAATCCTGTCTCCTTTGAATACCTATTCT
Source organism: Nothura maculosa (assembly GCA_032353885.1). Classification (NCBI taxonomy): domain Eukaryota; kingdom Metazoa; phylum Chordata; class Aves; order Tinamiformes; family Tinamidae; genus Nothura; species Nothura maculosa. Next base: position 266,030 of record JAUBOD010000514.1, read on the forward strand.
GTCACAGTTTCCCATTAGGGGCCTGTTGTCAAATAGCCAGGTTTGCTCCGAGTGCTCCTGGAGAATATATATGTCCCTGCTGTAATTGTTCTCTCAGGCAGCTAAGCAAAAGGTAGCAGCTTGTAAGTATGATCTTATTTTCCATAGAACTCTTTGAGTGAGTAAGAAATTTGACTGCTACTAACCCCATGCAGGGGAGAAAGGAGGGCGACAGCAAATGACTTCTTGTACGTGTTATCTGTAAGGGAAACATGCTCCCATTTGCATGATACAGTGCATCCTTATGGAAAGGTTTTACAGATCCCAAGTTTTGCAAGAAGAGCATATTTTGCCCTGCACCTGAAGGAAGATGATGGTTCTGGCTTTGCTCCAGCTCAAATGCCCAGTGGCAGCTCTTGCATTTGAGGCTTTGGAGGTAAGAGAGGGACTGAAATGTTTTCCCATTTTGCTAGTTTAACACATCAGTATATATGTAGGTAGGTAGAGTAGGATGCTTTATTTCTTTCTTTATTTTTAGCTTTTGCTGGGACAGCTTCTTAATGTGATGCTACCATGCAGCAAAGATGGATGGAAGATAAGTTGTGAGATGGTCTTGGCAGTTACATCATGCTGGATACACATCTCAGCATCTAGGAGATAGGTCAGGGAGATGAGTTAGGAATGAAGGAAAGAAGAGGGAGGTAAGAAGAAAGAGTTAGAGAAAAACTGCTGAGTTTAAAAGGTTGATCTCAACTCCCTGCTGGTATTAGATGTGGAGATGTGAACACATTTCTAATATGTTGTGCTGCATTGCAGTAGAAAACTAATGACCACATGTGAATTTTGGAATCTGGTTTTTAGTAAGCATGTACAAATGGCAAAGAGCATGAAAGCAGAAATATGTACCATGTCCTTGCTTTCCACCTTTTCCTGTATCTCAGTTTGCCTTTCTGATGAGCTCAGACTGTGCAGTGGGTTGTGCAGGGAGTTAGATCTCAAGGTTGTTGTATACAGACTCCCTGCACAAGTGTTAAGAACTGCTGACAAGGAGTTTCAGAAAGAGCAATAGACAATTGCTAGCAGCAAGTGCTTAATACAACCTCAAAAGTACCTGCAAGCAGTTTGAGAAAAGCTTTGAGTTAGTTTATTAAGCATATGAAAACCGAAGGCACTAAACATATTGATAATCTTTCAAAATTTTTACGTGTTGCTCTTTACTTGGATATACATTCCCAGATTTTATTGGACAGGTTGTTCACACATTGTGCTAGATTTCTCCAGAGCCTGAGGAAAATGAAATCCAGATGCCTCCTCCTCCTGAGGAAGCAGCAGTGCAGCAGCCCTTGTAGACAGTGGCAGTTGCAGCTGCTGAGGCTACAGCTGGTGACCTCCTTGGCTGCAAGTGGAGCAGGGAATGTGAATTTTAACATGGTGTTGACTCTTAAACATAGTCTTTACAGCAGATGTGTCAAACTACTTTACTACTTAGGCACTGAATTGAAGGACTGCCTCCAACTCTTATAAATAAATGTTTGTCCAAGAGCTTTGATGGGCTCAGCTTTCAAGACGTTGAGTATTGAGAAGTAGGATATTGCTTGCGCTCATTGACAAATGGCAGTAAAGCTCCAGTAAGAAACATAGGGTGTCTCTGGTGCACTGTTCCACTTCCTCTACAGATCTGTAGGTCTTGCAAAAGGCAAAGCTTTACTTCATGAATGCTTTAAGGAAAACCCAGCAGGAACTAGGCAAGAGGTGCAGGAAAGATGTCTCTGTGACAGTAACCTCCAAACAGGGATGTTGTTCCACCCTTGTTTGGTGGCCAGTGAATGCAGGTGGTCCAGTGAAACCTCTATTTCAGAACTGGGACAGAAAACTGAAGCTGAACAGAGACAAGCAACTCATTAGGCTCTCCAAGGCTCCACTCTTGACTACCATCTCTAAGACTATGTTGGGGCTGCTGGAAATCTAGTCTACCCCATGGAGCAGCTATGATACATTTATGACTTCTCACTTACTTGAACTTTTCTTTTATCAACCCTATTAGTAGATTAGAACTTCAGTGGTTTTAATTGCTTGACCTTTCAGCACATTATCTGTGAAACTGATCTTTGCAATCACTCAAAAAGGCCAGATCGGCTTTATGAATATTCTGAGATTACCCCGCTTTACTCTCTCTTCGTTAAGATCTGACCTACTCCAGATTATCCCCTGTATAACCAAAAGAACATAAAGATTATTATAACTGAAAATTTTAGGGTCCAGGCTTGCTGAACATGTTCTTTTTTAGATTCTTTAATGATTTTGTATTTTTCCCTTGCTCGTGCAGTAGTGGAGCTTGCTAAGCTTTAGCCTTAACTGAAATCTGTGAGCTGCGGTGCTCTGTGTGCGCTCCCTGTCTACGGGGGTGTTCTGCCTGCGAACGATCTTATCGACAGCGGATCTATTAATAGGCCCCTAAGCACTGAGGGGGCTAGTTCAGAGTACATGTAAGTTAGAGATGAGCCACTGAGGAGAGTGGTGCAAGTTGGCTCTTCTTCCTAAGACAATGAGGGCCTTAATGGCAGCCAGGAGTGCCATTGTCACACCATCCATCAATTGCCTTCTGTCCCTTTTAGCTGAACCCATGAATTAAGCAGCTGTGGTTAAAAAGTAATAAAATAAAAAGTTGTAATGGGGAGTCATTGACAAAAGGGTTACAATACACTGGCCATATATCTTTTAACTAGCTAAATATAACCATAGGTTTCCCTAAGTTCAAAGAATGGTGGCCTGGAGATGAATACAACCGTTCCAACTGCGTTCTGGGCTAGGAGCCAGAAGATTGTTAAAACACCTTAGAACATGCTTATTCCCTCTTAGAACATTTCTTGGTACTTGCTCTATTAGTATGGATTTTATTTCCCCACCAAACGAGTTCTCTGCCTTTGAACCATAAACAATAATGGCACATCTGTCTCTAGGCTGCTGCACTTTGAAAACCAATGCTAAGGACACAGAGGGGTAGATTTTCAAAGCATTGCGTGGGAGTTTGTACCAGGAGTCTAGCCAAATATTTTTTGCTCATACTCATCCCTGAGCCTAACCTTTCCTCACTTGTTAGCAAGGCGCTGTTTACTCTGCCCACATGGGGACATTTCAGAGACCTTTTGTCTCCAGGGACAGAGCTTCAGCTGGTCAGAAAAGCCTATAAATAGGCCTTTACTGATGACCTTTCCAGTATAGCAATGGATCTCTTCTCTAATTTTTTTTTCACATTCTTTTACATTTCAGGGTTTATCTGTGGTTGTGTGCAAGTATTAGTTTCTGATGAATTAATTACCATTGGGCCATGATGCTTCTAAAATGCCTGGTACAGGTGAGGTGAAGTGATTGCTGCTGAATATGCTGTTCAAAACTGTGCCAATGTTGGTTGCATCCACTTGTGTCCTGTGCTCCAAAGTTGGGTGTCAGGCTCACTAGAAGTGGCGCATTTTGTGCTCCGTGTCTACATTAAGAACGTGCCCTAACTCGTCTATCACTGCAATGAAGCAGCAGATAAGATGATAAATAAGAACAGCTCCCATGCATATTATATCCTTCTGCCATGGTCTCCTTGGTTGTGTAGAGCAGCCCAGGTCCATTGTGGTTTCCTGTGTGTGAATGAACTATTTCTAAGACTGCTTCCTGATGCTCTGGGCTAGGTGTATATATAAATATATAGAGGTATATATAAATATAACCTTGCAGTAGCCAGAATGGCCTGAAAATGGGAATATGGGCAGCTTTCAGTTAAGACTGATCAAACTATTCAGAATTACTATTAGTTTTCTTTTTTTTTCTTTAGTTTTTATGAATTACCTCTGATAATGCATACATATCTTTGAATAGACTTTTGTCATTACTCCATACAACTTGGGTTACTATTCAGCAAACGCAGCTCAGTCCCCAGGTCTGAGTATTTTTCTGAAAGGACTTTGCCCTACTGTTAATTTTTCCCCTTTCAAAGATAGTCTTACAGTGTTTCTTGACAGATGCAGCATATGGATATTTGCTGTATCACAACAAACTTTCCTTCCAGTTACTACTGTTCCAAGGCTTATTTGATTCTGCGGCACTTCTTGCCATGGGGGTGTTATCATTTTTCACAGTTGAGAATCTCCTTTGATGAAGTTAGCTCAAAGTTCTATCTTTGGGTGGTTTCCCAGGAAAAACCTTTTGGCTACTAGCAATTTTCCATTTAAAAACGTTTGCCAGTTGAATTCAATTAGTGTCCTTGGAAACTTCTCATCTTTAAAGATACCATCATCCCAAGATTTTCACTGCTGGTTCGCAGGCACCTTTCTGTATTATTGAAGGCTGACTTGAAATTCTGCTCCACTATGACTTTACTCGGGGCTTCCTTTGTCACAGAGATACCATGATGTGGGGAAATGAATACCTATAATCAGCAAACTGGTTAGGACGAATGGTTGTATGTTTATGACAGTGGAAATCTCTGGAGATGGAAATATAAATTGGGTGACACATCAGTGGTGTGACAATGGAATTGTGTCATGCTGCTGGAAGTCTTCTACTGAGGAAATCACTGCTTTTATGAGTAGTCTTTGGTATGAATAACAATAAGAAGAATAAGAGTATTTATGAAGTTCGCTCATGAACTTGACTGAATTACTTCGATTGCCATATACACTCTAATGACCTGCACATCATCTCCTTGAAATCAGGGAACCAAAGCCAAATCCTGTCACATTTAAAACTTTTTGTTGATTCTCCCTTGCTCAGAGGTTTTCACAGCAGTCCTCTATGTATGGCTTATGATATAAGAGGGCTTAAACCTCTCTGCATTGTTCCAGTCATTTATTCTCACAACATTCCCAAAGAGATCCTCTATTTTTTGAGTAATAGACATATCTATCACAAAAATGCAAGAATGGATAATGACTAAATGGCATCAGGCCCTCCATTTTCTGATGTGCGAGGTCATTACACGTGCCTGTTATTAAGTAAGTCTCCTAACAATATTTTAATATGATTAAAGATGCTGTACCCTCTCTGGTCAGAACTCTGGAAATTAATCTGGACAGGCCATTAGAGTCCTGGGCAGAGAAGACATGAATATTAGTTTTTTTCTTTGCTACTGATTGTATCAGTGCCTTATCAATTAAGTACAGGAGCTCCACAATGGCTTTCCTCAGCAAAGCTTCTCTTTTTGCTGGGTGAGGTTGGAGAACAAACACATTGCCGTGAGCGTTTAAAAGCTTGATTTCAATTACACGGTAGTAGGGCAAAGCTCTCAAACACACAAAACTTTGACTTTGTAAAGACTGTGACCTCCCAGATACACGTGCTTTAAGGAGAAAAAATGTACTTGACATGTTCCACTGCTGTCCACACACAAGGAGCCGTGTGTATCGGGAAGAGAGGTGGGAGCCTGTGGCATTTGCAATGGGATGGAGGAAAAGAGTTCCTCTGGGAAAGCAAAGATCTTCTGTTTGACTAGTAAGAATTTAAAAGATAAATATATCCCTTATCGTGGAACGATAAACAACGAGGTCCAGGAAAGACTCTTTGAATAATTGAGGTTGATCCCGTGCATTTTGCAAGGCTATTTGCCTTCACACTCTCATTAACATCTTGTAGGACTTTGTCTTCCCTAGTGTTTGTTTGTGGCAGTACCCACAGTGCTATAGGCACTTTCTAGGCTTTCAGGAAGAGCCAGCGCTTTCAGTCTCTAGGTGGACAGACAGGCAAACACACAGAGGTCACGGCGGAGGCACGACAAAAAGACATCTCAGTGCAAACGCAGAGTGGCCCTAGCTGGTCTGCATTTCCCACAGAAGAGTGGGAAAGGGGGCTAGTAGGGTTGTTTCTTCCCTCTCCCACCTTGCCCTTCCCATGCACATGCTGCACAACTGGGCAGCTTCGAACTGGGCTCCTTGTGGCCCTAAGCAGGCAGGAGCGAGCAAGAAGAGGGGCAGGAGCCTGAGCGTGGGAGGCTGCACAACGTGCATGGCTCCCGGACAGGTTTCCCACCTGTACAGGGGTATTTTGTAAGGCTATTTGGAGAGGTAAGACGCCCAGTGAAAGCCAGCGGGAGCTGGATTCCTACCCATCCTTTGAAAATCCGCCCTGTTTTTTAACAGATAGAAGCTGATAAGGCTACGCCACTGATATTGCTCAGGGCACCACTTAAAAAAAGAAAAAAAGAAAAGAAAAAACAGAACAACAACAAAAAAAGCCCCCCCAAAAACAAAGTAATAGAAGACACTGAGATTAACTGGTTTAGTCTATGCTGAACATAAAGTTTTCCATCTCCAGCTTTCTATAGGACTCCACCTCTGAGTCTTTTGGAGGGAAATTAAATAACATTCCTAAACATAAAGGGAGATGCCTAATCCCCTGGCTTTTCATAGTTTGCTCTGTTGTTCAATACAGCAACTGCTCTGCAAGTTTTGTCAGAGAGGTATATGCAACCTTGAATACTTTGGAAATAGAAATAAACTGAAACAAGTTACAAAACTAAACCAAGCATCCTGGAAAGACCTGGGAATAGCTAGGAAACACAACAGGGGCCAAATCAGCTGCAAGGATATGGAAACCTGGAGAAGGTCCTATGAAGGGTTCTGTTAAGTTTCCTTTTGGTTCTTAGCGTGCCCCCCTCTGCGCACTTGGGTGAGGATACTAGGAAAGGGCTTTGCACGGCTGCCCATTGTGTGGGGTCAGCAAAGGACTCCTAAGATTTTCCTTAAGGATTTCCACCTGCCTTTAGACCAGAGCAGCCTTGACATAGGAGGTCAGCATAGTATATGGCAGGGGAGAGGAAGGAGTTAAAAAATCCTTCTTTTTTTGGTGCTGGGTCCACTGTTTGTGTGAGCAGGAGCTCTCTATCAGGGTAGGGCTTGGTAATGTATTCCATCGATTGATAAGGAGGCAAAATAGCTTTTCTAAATTGTTCAGGCTGTTTGCAGAATGCCAAAGCACTCCAGTGGCCTTCTATACTGAGCACTACTGATGATAAATACTGAGAGATATCCTAGAAGTGCCTATTTGCTTGTGGAAATATCTGAAATACTGGAAAGCTCACAGATTTCCCAGGGTAGGTGAAGAGGCTATTCAGCAAATTTTGCCTCTACTTGAAATGCAGTTTTCAGATCATTTAAAACTCTAAGTACCTCATGAAAATGTAACATAGTCCCTATGGCTTCCTGTGGCAGCACATTCCAGTCTCAGCCCAGGGAGCCCAGCTTATCCTCTGCATGTATTATTTTGCATTATGTGATTCCAGTTTGCAGCATGTTTTACTTGAATCAAATCCCTGTAAAATGGCTCTGGATGAGGGCACAAGGCTGTCCATTCCTAAGGGAATAAATACAGGAGCAGAACCTCCTGGGAAAATCCTAGTCTTCAGCATCTCCTGGAGCACCGCTGAATATGTTCCTCACGCATACACAATTCAAGCAAAAAGGTTACATGCAGTACATGGATGTGTGTTGATATGGCCCATATATTTAATGTAGAAGTACATTCACTGTCCTAAAGTAAACGTTGCCATAAAAACCTCGAGAACTCATTTTCCTGATGTTATGGATGAACAGAATCAAAAGAAAAAAGAAACCAGATTTCTGTGGAAAATTGGGAAATTTGGACTTAATTCCTGTGAAACTTACTCCAAGGTGTTTTCCAAAGTTTCTCTGCTAAAAGATTGTCATGTTAAGGAATTGTTTCAAGAGGCAGAGCTGGCTACAGCAAATCAGTGCTGTGGTTTCTGCATTCCTAGCTCTGGTCTCCGATAGCCCTGTGTGATTGCAGTGCAAAGAGGTAGAACAACCTACGGATAAGGAAAGTCTTCCCTAACTCTAGTTACAGATTTCCTTATGCCCTGAAGCTTCAAAAGTTATATTCCTTCCAAAATACCTGGAGTGAAATCCAGCTTCCAATGACTTTCTTGACTCTCAAGCTGAGTATTTGTATTTAGTATTCAAATACCTAAACATTTTAAATTATATTTATATTACTGAATGTTAAATCTGATGTAACGCTGACATAGCAGCCACCACTAGGCACAGTATTGGGATCTGGAATAAAAGACAACTCTGAACTTGTGAGATTGCAGTGTACTGTAGGTTTACATATGAAAAGGGGTTCAGTACGTACTATGCCTGCAGTCTCTCTGACACCTCTCTTCATCACTTTTTAGTCCAAGAGCCTTCTTACTTTCCCAGAGCTACTTCTCATGCATATGCATATTTATCTTCTCATAAAAATGTCATAAGGCTGCTAATCTATTCTCCTTCAAACCTCTCTAAAACTCACTTCTGTGGTGGCTGGAAAACATCTGACTAGAGGTAAGCAGCTGCTGTGTTGCTGCTTATTCTGCTGAAGAAGATAAATGGAATGTTTCCCTCACTCCTTTAGTTCCTTCTTCATTATATCTGCTTGTTTTTTTCATCCTGTGCTATCATGGTAAGATCTTCAGAGGAGAAACTGCTGGAATTTCTCTAACTACATAATGTGTCACCTAACATGACATAGATCTCTGAGTAAGATATCTCATTACTATCATAACATGAATAATGAAGTAATTTGGTATTCTCCCACAAATGAAACATGCCATATTACTTCCAAACACTCTTCTTATGTTTGCATTGGCATCTGTTTTTCTGTTTCAGGAGAACTAAACTGGCCCAGGACACCAGACTTTGGGAGGGATCAAGCAAGACTCAATGAAAATTGCCACAAATCTGGGTTGGTGACACCTCCTCAGTGCCTTCTCTGGTTCCCTCGTCCTGTGACCAGGAGGAGGTCTGAAAATGTTAATTTTCAGATGCAAGTGTACATTTACTTGTAGAAATGTTTGTGGCTGGTGAAATGGAAGGTGCGGGTGATTTTGCACTTATCCAATCTTGAGTTTAAGGATAAACAGGCTGTGTGACATGTATGACTAGTCACAATGGAAAAAAACAACCCAAATTTCACATAAGTGAGCCATTAGAAGAATCAAAGAATAAACAGATGTTTATTGACTCTGAACAATGAACAAATATGAGGAAGCTGAAATATTTCAGTACAACAGACTGAAATAATTCAAAGTATGCACTATAACTTATTTATTTATTTTAGGATAGCATCTAGAAAACTGATGATATATGCACAAAGTGTTCAAAGGGAAAAAAAATATTATCTTTTCCAGTCTTAATGTTACTCATTGTAATTGAGATAGACATTTTGGATGTGTGTTATCACCTTCTATCTCACTTCTCTTTTCTTCTATTTTGCTTCTTGAGCTTGATTTCAACCACCTATTGGATCCCTGTCTCATTCCCTAGCCTCATTCCACTGTGTTACCTGGGATTCCATCTCCTTGCCTCTGTGGCTGCTTCCCCTCAACAAGGCCAGATCCCAACAACAGCAGTATGATCTTGCAGAACTTATTGAGGTTGGTTCTCTTCACCTTTCCTTTGTGGGAACTGCTGCTCAGGATGTACACGGGCGAGAAAGCTGACTGCTCACATTTCAGTAAAACGGAACTCACTCAAAATGACCAAAGAGATGCTCAGTGGTTTCTTGGATGAGTTCTGCTACACTCAGGCTTAATAGCCTGCAAAATGAGCACTGTAACAGGAACACTAAAAAAAGACGTTTGAGTAATTACTACGAAGTGGCTGAAATCATCAGGTTCAAATGTAATGTATGAATACCCTTATTAAGAGTAATCTGTAATAGATTTGCAAACTAGAGAGAACAAGAGAAAAAGGCTGGAATGACTTCTGCTATGTATGTGCTTGCAAATAATTCTCATTACTGGCAGGGTTATGTATTTTGCACCAATATGTACCAAGACTGCCACTAACACTGTCAGGAAGGGCTGTGGAAGCAGGGAGGCATGAAATAACCAGCGAGCGGTGTAAAAGAAACAACACTGACCAAAGCAGAAATTACGGTTATCTATTGTGCAATAACGACCTCCGTGTTCTTGAAGATTTCCACCTAGTGAAGACACTTGCTAGGGGCAGCTCACAAAGCCAAGGCCTGCTGAAGGGCGGGATCTGAGGGGTGAAGGCAGCAAAAAGCAATTTCTAAGTGGCCAGCTCCTTCCTCCATGTATTCAGTGTGTCAGGAGTGACTGGGTGCTTATTTGGGTGCTTATGCATGTGCATGGAGGTTGTGCCATGCCAAGGGAAAAATGCACTTAGAAAAGGAGATAGTGGAAGACTTATGAAAATTGTATCAGGAAAGGCTGTAATGCTACAGAATGTTGCTATGAAGGTTCAGATCTGTTAGCAATAATATGCTCGAACGGAGGGGGATGATGATACTTCCTTATTTCAAATAATTTATAATACAATCTCCTCCTTTTATTTGACTTTGCCAGAAATACTACTAGGACATCCACTTCAGAAGAGTATCTTGTCTAGGTTTAAATTACACTTGAGACCAATTCTGCAACCATGCAGTGATATTAAGTAACACAATGTCGTATTATATGCCAATGCTTGTGTCTAAATGTTCTATGGATTAAAATCCAGGAAAACAAAAAGTTATTCTATTAATCAGTTGAACTTCTTTTCAAGAACCCCACGCTGAAACTGGAGGCATGAATAGCCTACCTTGTACTTATATACCATTCAAATCATTTACCTTGTCTTTTTTTTTTTTTTTTTGAAAGAACAGGGAAAAAAAGCAAAACAAAATAATCTTGTAGCAGTAGAAAAAAAATACTTTATGTCAGCTGTGGCACGTTTAAACACCCTAAATATTTCATCAGACACTCCACTTACTTCAGTGTTTTAAATACAATTTAATAAATAGTTGCATGTTCAGACTTGTACAGCCCTACTTTTGTCTGTAGTTGGCAATGTACTGCTGTATGTTTGACTGCACAGCTAAGAATTTTAATTACTTACCTGTTCTATGCAGACACTCATTCTCTTTTAACTGTTTATTAAAAAATAATACTATATCCATTGTGCAAGAAATCTTCCACATGCTGCCAAACTGCGCAACTATTTTCCATGCTGCGCAACTATTTTCTCTACGCACCCTCACATTTCCCCTGTTCACTGCTCCCAAATTCCACTCTCTGGAATTCTTACAGATATGAGATGTTCATGAAACTTTGATCCTGGTTTTGTGACCATGTTAATTGCCCTTGCTGTTAATTATACCTAGATATCTGGGGGTTTGCTATTTGCATGTCCAAATGGATCTCACAAATAATATTGGACTTATTCTTGAGAAAACATAGTTGGAGTTGGTCTGATGTTTTTCCAACTTCCAAACTCATTAAAAAAAAAAAAGCAAAACCAAAAAAACCCAAAACTAGAAAAATGGACCAACTCTACAACGTTTTTGCTAAGAACCATCTATGTCATCTGCATACACTTCTTTTGTTGATATTCTCATTCCACAATGATGCTCAATATTTATAATATGGTTTCAAGATCCTGTTGTATACAACAAAAACACAAGTATTCAGTTAACAAAGTTACAACCTTATACACCATAAAAAAGACAGCAGAGTGAAAATATTCCTTTATTGTAAGCTGATGGTCAGTGAATGAACCACAGTGAGAACTTGGTACCTCAAGAAGTCTGGATCATTCTCAGCTCTGTTTCTTTACTCATCACTGTAGAAGAAGCTGAGGTTGACCTAGCTGTTTAATTTTTAGCTACCTTAACTTATGTGACATGCATGCCACAATAAGGTTGTGTTGGCCTAGATGGCTGCTGTTATGCCTCCATTGAAGCTGATCAGACTTGAGGGAGTTCTGGTCTGCAGTCTACGTAGCTGCATATGACACATTTCAAGCTAGAGTATGTTGTCACTTAGCCTGCAGCAGAAGGATAAGGAGGTCTCCGTCCTTACTTTTGCAGATGATATATCAGACAGCCAGAAACTGTGGAGTCTGTCCCATCTCGAATCACTGGGTGCTTGTAAACAGCTGTATATATGTAAACATGTAGATAGGCATTATTTTATTTCCTTACATACTGCTTGTGGCTTCACATTTCCCAGCGACTCCTAGATACAACAGATGTACTGTGACTGTTCATGTTTCACCCTGTTGTTTTAAGTTTCTATAATGTTAGTGCAGATTGAGAGAATGCTAGGATCTGAGCTAAAAAATATTTTTGTTTTCCTCTATATGTGGCTCTCCATAGTAGTGTATTTACTATTGGATTTCTGAGTACAACAAAGGCATTGGAGTGAATCATTAAGGATTGAAGTTGGTCTCTTTTAGGAATGCTTTATGTTCTCTAACACATCAAGACATGCTAGCCTATGGATATTCTGCTGAAATTTTCTTAGACTTTGGTCAGATGGGACCGGTGGGCTGGACCTTGCACTAATATATAGCAAAGTAGCTCTTCTGAGTTTGCTCTCCTTTGGCTTCAGTGCAACTCTGGAGTTCATTCAAGCTGAAACCTGGCGTTTTTACCTTACGAGGTGAGATGTGAGGCTTTGCCTTTCTTGCTTGATATGTTTCTTGTGAAATTGTACTATATTTAGAGTAAATAATATCTAATTTGGTACATGCAAACCCGTATGATGTGTGCTCACTTTGTGGAAGGCAGCTGAAGAGCGGTAGTCAGACTCAGTGCATGGGGCATACCTACACTTGGTAATGGGTGACCGCAGAGACCATCAGATTAGCATTGTGGATTTTGAACCTGGAGCTAACCTTTTAAGTGGCCTTCAAATTATTCCAGGGATCCTGCCCATAGGATTAAATTTAGTATATCCAGAATCACTATCTGCTAAGAAATATGTTCAGCTGAAGGTTCAAACTTGCGGTTTATAAAATAACCATACTCAGTTCTGTTTTTAGTGGTCTAACCTTTATCAGCTTAGATATGGGAAGTGCAGTAGACCAGCTCGAGAACAGCATCTTTTGTTTTGAAAGGAAGCAACTTCTATTTCTTGTAAATTCCTAGAAAAAAACAGAAAGAAGAAAGGCTTCCCCAAGAAGAAAATGGCATGTGAGGAAGGAAATGTCCTTATTTGCTTGCCAATATCTTCTATTGCTTCCTTCATCTGGACATTTTCTCTTCCTTTCTTTCGCTTTTCTCACATGTACTGTTTACCTGCACTTTCATTCTCTTGTCAGATGAAAATGCGTGCTATTGACATCTTGCTTGATTTGCCAGATTACTTAAATATACTTTAGTAGTTTTGAGGCAGAATAACCTTTTTCTTTGAATCTTATTTTTTGTGTATTTTTTGTATCAATTCCCTTAAAAAAGATATAAGTAATTCAATTTATAAATAGCAAAAGCTGCTTTCAAAACACGCCCAGAAAGCTGGCAACCCTTTCCCCTCCACCTCCTATTCTTATGCAAGAACAGAGGGAAGCCAGCAAAACTTCTTTAGAGAGAAACAAGAAGTCTCTCACAGTTCATTCTTCTGGAGGGAGGACAGGTGGTGGGAGCATTCCTACCTTTTCCTTTGTCCTGAACCCATACAAAAGTAGTGTCATGTTTTAAGTCATGTTGTACCAGCAGATGATACAGAGTTTAAATAGAAATATTGGGAAGCTGTGCGTTGATACAGCTAATAAAAAAGGTGGTCTAGTAAAGCCAAGTACTTATTATTAAGGAGATGGACAGAATGAAACACAGAAATCAAGATAAGTCCTAACTTTTAACAAATTTTCATGAGAACTCATGAAGTCTTTCAGAAAATCCTGTAAGTCAACAACATTGACCATAATGCTTAGATTATATCTAGGTGTCATATGCTTTAGGTGACCTGCATGTGCAGGGGGGTTGAATTAGATGGTCTCTAAAGGTGCCTTCCAACTTTAAGAATTCTATGATACTATGATTAGTTGAGGTGCCAAAAACTAGGCACCTCAACTAGCACCTCAACTACATTATTGATACATCCTCATTAGCTAATGGAATGGGACAGGCACGCCTGGTGACTTTCATTCCTTGGATCCTTGAGTGTCCCAGTTAAGCAAGATTATCTTCTGAAACATCTTTCTTTCTCCTTGGCTATCAAAGATGTCACAAGAGCAGATTTATATTACACACCTAATTTTGATGTGCTACAGTTAGACCTGTTGTGTGTTTCATCTTGGGTATGCCAACAATCAACAGGAAGAAGTTCACCCTCTGTGTCTCATCTCACCATTGCTACAATGGTCAGCACCTCTCTGGTGATGTCTACATCTCCCCACCCAGCACAAGTGGTATGTGGCAGAATTTTAGGCTAGATTTTCACCTGAGGGACTGCAATCAAGTCAGATAAACCAGAGCCCTTCAGCATTAGGTTTCCTGCATTCTTGATATGTGCTATTGACCAACTTCTTGAAGAATAATTTTGCCATGCCAAGGGTAAGGACCACAGCTGTGTAGGTAGGGATGCTCTGGCCTTTGTAGCAACTTGTGGCTTTTACCCATTTGCTTATGTCCCAGCTGAGGTATTTAAAGTGAGTGGCATGCAGTGGAATTACTACTGTGTGTCCAGACTAAATGCATTATATATGTATAGTGTGCACTGTATTTTAGAGGGAGTGCTTTCCTACTCTGACCACTGTGACTTCATACATTTAAGCGGTTACTTATATTTTTATTCTCTTTGCTGACAAATTGATTAATATTATTGAAAAATTGCCTACAGAAAAAATACAAGAGGCAAGGATAAGAAAACTGAAAAATAATATTTTTAATTCTATTTCAATTTGAATGAGTTCTTATTTTAGTCATAGGAATACCTTTGATTTTGAACAGTATTTTCTAATGGAAATCTGTTCCTTCAAAACATTCCTATATGACTCTGTTAACTCAATAGGCTTAATGTCCATTTCGTTCTTCATAGTGTCTCTTCAGAATGAAATATTTGAAGGATGATTATATAAATATCACTGTTCAATTACTCCTCTGATTTCTAGACAGGTTTAGTTAGAAATAGGCTGGGACAGAGTGGATCTTAAGCTGATATTTTTCTGTTTTAACATGCACTCCTTTATTTTTGACGTCAGTGGGTATCTCATGGTATCTCAGCATGCAAACATTGGCATTTGGGGGAGTTGATCCAATAAAACTTCATTCTGTGAGATGTGAGTGTCGCTGTGGATCCTTCACCTGAACACAACATGCCCCGCAAAGAAGGACTTCCTCCTTTGTGTTAGCATCGACCACTTTGGCCTCTGTGAATACCTGTTTCTTCAACTGTCAAAATCAGAAAATGTTGCAGTAAGAAAAGACAAGATTGTTTATTTCCAAATGCACTGTTGTTTCCATCTGAGAGGACAAGAGTGAGGCATCCAGGCCTTAGTGTAAAATTTCAGATCCCTTCAGATTTTACTGCTGATAATTAAGTAATTCACAGAAAAAAAGTATGTTCCAGTTTGCTAGGACTACAGCCCTCACCTTCCTTCTCAGTATTATCACCCTTAAAGAATACACACATCTCCACCAAACTGATTTGTAGTTTTCCACTACCAACATCTACAATTCAGTGGATTCTATCACTGGTCATCATAGCTCAATGAAAATATTTTCTATGAGCTTTCTATAACGTTAGTGAAAGAAAATTTTACTAAAGTCCTTAGCAATCATTTTATAAAGCATTTATATATAACAAGGTGACTTATGTAGTATCATCCTATGATCTGAAACACCAGTGGCCAGGATTTCTTTTCAGCTTTATTTGTTGTACTATTGCTCTAAGAGCTCTAGCATTTAGGTGTCAGAGATATTTCTTCACTTTGCTTTTCTCTTCCTGAACATTAAAGGGCACTTTCAAGTTAAACTTATCACAAGACTATGTGAAAATGAGAGTTCCTGATGTCCACTATAGGTGAGCTGACCAAATGGATTGCAAGGCTTCAAATTAATCTTTTTGTTCTGAAAGAGCAGAAGTCAGACCTTGCAATTAGAGTGAATTATGGTTCCTTTCCCAAACCATCTTTTCACTAGATACACAAAAACCCCCTATGTTTACGTTTGCCAGTGTTGTTTGGTAGAGACGAATGTTTCTTTAGTCCTTGTTTGCTTATGGGAAGCTTAAGGCTTATGCAAAGATTGGCACCTAAGTATAAAATAGTTTCCTGCACAGCAATAGCTCAAGGTTTTGAAGAGAGGTCAGCTTTTAGGCTTTACTTTAATTGTTGCTCTTGTAATCCCGAGATGCTGAATGTTTTTTTTAATGCAGACATGGGCTGAGTAGACAAAACTTAAAAACCTCCCAGCAAAGTACAGTGCTAAGCTTCTGAATGTTTTCACAAGACACCTCAGGGAATGTGGAGCTACAGTAGCTTTTAGTCACTTTGGTTTTGTGAAAATTTGGTATTGTAAAACCTTTCTCCTACTATTGAGGTTGAGGATCTCATTGTTGGGGATTAGTGTTACAATGGGGCAGAGTTGCTATTGGGATCCTAAAAAGCAGTGTCTCTTCTTAGTGAATCTTATAACAGAGCTGCTTCAGCTACAGAGCAGAGTGCAGGTTTTAAATGTCAGCTCTGAAGTGCAACAAAAACAATTAGATGAAAGTTCTAGTTAATGTTAAATCTTAACTAATTGATTTCTTGTTTTCCAACCTGCCTTTCCTTCTGAAACAGATGTCAGAGGTACAAAGTCTTGTCTTTTCTTCTGGTATGTCTTCTATTGTGCTATTAATGTTCCTGCTAAAAGTGCAGAACATTGTTCTAAGCTTTATTGTAGCTGTAACTTCATCCTTTAGCCAAAATATTAAGAAAATCATAACACTAGATTCATTTTAATGAGCCTGCCATTGTCTGCAGTCATCACTGTGCATCTGGCTTGCTAAAGGGAGGTCTTTAGCATGAGCTGTATAGACTGCTGGAGTGTTTCGACATTTGTCTCCTCTCTCTTTCTAGTGCTGAATTACTTCACTAGCTATTTTCAGCTGTAAGATTGAATACAAAGTTGGCTGCATTTCCTGCTAATACCAGACTATAATTCACTGGTAGATCTCAATACAGGGACGTACTGCACACTTCCCTCTCTGCTTGTGTCAGTAGCCTATTTTCAACCAAATGATTGCTTATTTTGTCTACTATACTTGGTTGTTAACATCATTTTTTTTCTGGAACTCTGGACAGCTTTGAAACTTGGCCAGGCTTCCACTAATGTCACTTATTAATTTGTTTTTTATTATGCCTTCTGAGGAAGCACCAACACTGAAATATTTAACAGGAACTGTCTATGAAGTCTGATCTCATGGATGACTCAGGAAAATCAGCTATTAAATTATATTTTTCTTTTTAATTCCTCTGCAATTTGGGAGCTATATTGTACTCTTATATGACTAAAATGAACAAAACCCTCTTAGCTTTCTGGCCTGAAGTTTGAGTTTGGTCCCTGATCTCAGTGTTAAAATAAAGGATCAAATAGCTCCAGAGAAGGCAGAGGTCTTTATTCTCTGTCCAAGGCTGCTGTCAAGAGATGTGAGAGTTAAACTGAGTTCTTTCTTCAAGGGAGGTAGCAACTTCCGTCTTCAGATGAACCTTAGGGTATTAGATGTTGTGGTGCTACAGGTTATCGCTGAGCCCCTAGGGTCTAACCCTGAACTGGCTACAGTGGTTGTCTATTTTAACTTTTGATATTTCACTCTTCTCATTAGCAGGAATTAACTGAAGAAAAGCTATAGGGTTGATCTGAGAAGAGCAAGATATAAACTAAGAAACATAGTGTAGTGTAGTTCATGGTGTAGTGTAATGTAGTGCTATACTATTTATGTTGTAAATGGCTGCATTGCATTTTTGTGGCTGAGTTATCAGCAAGTGTAAGGCTCTATGCTACGGCTTCAAAATGGGAAAATTGGCACTTCAATTTCAATTAGTGTTTGGATTCCTGACTTCAAGCACCTACCAAAGGTTTGAGTTTTAGAAAATGAAACTCTTTCTCTTGGCTCCGAAGCCTGATACCTGCAACATGGATCACCCAGTAGACTTCTGACATTGACAATGTGTTCTCTTAAGTCATCATGTGACTTTTGTTACAAGCCAGACAGGAATTTTCATACCTGTATTGTCTTGCTTCTTCCAGGAAATGAACATATGTAGCTCCTGGCTATGACACAGCCTCCATGGGGACCGCTCACAAGGCCAGAGCTCTTCGCAAATGCCCAGATCCCGTGCACTCAACTCGCTACAAACAGCCACGGAGTCAGCGTTTCAGGCTGAGATTGTATTTGTTATCCTTTCTATATGCAAAATACTAGAAAGCTAATAGATATTAAGCTAGAGAATCATAACTATTTCAAGTTTATGCTAGAAATGAAATTTGTGAAGCTGCCTAGAAATAGCTTGTCAAAGAGTCATAAATAATGTATTAC
>JAUBOD010000514.1:284357-297533 GCA_032353885.1 Nothura maculosa
AAAGTTTCAGCTTCTTTTCAGCCTTTATTCTTGCTGTAGTGTAGTAGGTATTTGAGTAAAGCCAGTGATTTTTCTTCCTGTCTCCTTCAGAAAACAATACTCGTAGGCTCTTTCTTTGGCTTAAACACATTCATTCTTCCTAAAGCTTTTAAAAGAAGCAGAGCTTTCAAGATCAAAGATATTCATACAACACCTGTACTAACACTATTTTCAGTCGTTATTGACCATTCTTTGTGATACGGTTTTATGCAGGTGCTTTTCCAGTGAGCTCTTTAGAATCTGAAGGAATACAAAAAATAAGCATACAGAGCATCTGTGTATCTTTTTATCACCCTTTAAAAAGCAAAGCTTATTGACAAATGAAAAAAATAATAAAAAAGCAAGTATAATCACTTCACTCCTCTGCTCTTTGCAATCCTGAGTATTAGAGAATCTTCAGATGGTCATGTACATGATCAAGCAATCATTGTGCATTCTGTAGGACTCATGGATATGAGCCAGGAATTAATATTTACAAGCAGTAGGCAAAGCATGTCATTTGAGGATCATATTTTATTACTTCTTTTTAAATAATGGAATGTCTTCTCAGGGAGTAGGAATAATTGACATGTTTTTGATGGCCAGTCCAGCTCAGTTTGGAGAGTGTCTGGTGAATACTTACAGGAACAAGTGAGAGAGAACTTCTAGACTCTAAACTGGTCTCAAAAAGTGATTTGTAAACACTTATGAATATCAGAAGAAAAATGGGTGTGAGCTCTTCAACGACCAGGAAATAAAACAAGGAAACGGAGAGAGAGAAAAATATAACTGGTCTTCACAGACTGTAATTGAGTTAGAACTATCTGTATTTATCCTATGTTTAAAGACCATCCTTATATTCTTGACATTCTGTCTTTGGTGTTTACCAGGCATAAGTTGAAGACACTCAAGGATAGAAATAAATGCACACATTAAAGAAAATTATATTCTGGAGCAAATACAAGTTGAACCAAATAACAATTGCACAGTTAATCAGGAGTTAAAAAAAAATGAACAGAATAAATCCACTTTCTTGTGAAAATTAATCTGGATTTGTTTCTTAAAAAGGAGACATTTCAGGACAAGATGTAAAGTTAGACTTTTTTGACTTTAATTTAATTGTAGTTGATTATAAGGCAAAGTTTGCATGAGTTTGAGTGGTAAATTTTATTTATTTTCCTTTTTCTTCTATGACACTAGTTATTTTAAAAGAAAGGGGAGGCCACAGGGTAACTTCTTAGTCTCAGAATGAGTACCCAAATGTCAGGCGCTATATATGACAGCTGAATATTCATAGTCATGTGTTTGAAGGAGAATAAACTGCACACTGGTTAGAAAATACTCATGAGAAAATGGTTTGATGCAGGTTATCTTGCTGAGAGGACCATGAGCAGGTATTTCACAAGCTAAAATAAACAGGATATTTTGTGCAAACTGTCTCTAATTTTTTTTTCTTTTGATGACAGTGTGGTCCCATGTGGAGCTGTGTCATTGTGTATCAACTGGTGTTTAGCAGTAGCTGAACACAATGAGAACACCAGTGAAAGTAAAATCCACTGCAGTCTCTGCATGCAGTGATAAAGATGCAGGGGACCATAAGGAGATAAGGAGGGAGATATTCCTGCAGCATCAAAAGCCAGGATTGTGTTCCCAGAGCTGAACATCTGAAATGCTCCAGACATTAGAGATGCACAAATTCTTCCAAAAGAGGGCAGAAGCAGCATTTATAGAGTGTCCTTGAGAAAAATATTACCTTCCCCCAATTGCAGTCTTCAGTCTCCCAGTATTTCAGAATACAAACATCTATCTCTGTAGAACAAACTGTTAGAACCACCAGGAAACTTCACAAATACTACAGCACTTAAACAGCATTGCAAACTGCAAAATGTGTCAAAAATTTAAATGAAAATAGTTTTGGAGATGACAAACTCCAGTAGGGAAAAACAGACTACGAAATGAATGGAGTGAAAAGGATTATTTTCAAACCCTAATATTCTTATTGTGTCATTGTACTTTCAGTTTGCACAATTTAATAAGTTTAATAAAAATTCTGAGGAAGCCTGTGATTTTATGTATAGCCTGTAGGTAGAAGAAAGTCAGAGGAATAAAGAGGTGATGGCCAGAAGGGTATGATGTTATGTAGCCACATGTAACTGTTGTAATATTTTTTGGACATACCAGGCACTAAGATCAGACCCAACGTGTCACCTTACCCCAAGGGAATGGAATAATAAAAATAAGGCTGGAAGGGACCACAGGAGGTAATTTAGTCCAGCTCCCTACCCTGAGGCAGGATCACGTCTACCTGCGTCATTTCTGACAGATGTTTGTCCAACCTCTTCTAAAAATCCCACATGTGAGCATCTCTGCCAGGTACCCAGGCAGATTTTCTTGCATGCTTGGCAGTGGTTGAGGAGCCTGTCAAACCAACGAAGTCTCACCAAATTGACAGTTGAAAAGAAAGAGAGAGAGAAAAAAAAGGTATATATGTCCTAGCAGGACAAGAGGAATCACTGTTTTCTTAAATTCCTGTCTCATCAGACAAAGAACTCATCCGAGTTGTTTGCATTATTTTTTAATGCTCTGTTTGGGCAAAACATGCATGGTTTGTTCTTCAGGTCATCCAAATTTGGTTTTGTCAAGCAAATGCTTATTATAAAATAATAAGAAAAGCAGTCTTATTTTTGAGCCTAATATGGAGGACAATGTCTATACCTATACACATATTTTGAAGATCCATTTTTATATAGTTAAGATATTGAGGGAAAAATGCACCGTAATGTCTGTTATAGGAACTCTCTTTCAAGATGTAGATCAGTATAGCTTTCCATAACATTCCATTGAAAAATGGATGAGAAAAGATGGTGTATATCTTTGTGATTGTTGCATTTTGGTGGTGTTAAGTTGGCTCATTAGAGCAATCAGGATGGACCCATTGAGCCAGTATGAAATCTAAGCTTCAAGTAGACAGGTCTTTGGGCTGGAAAATTTGAAATGTTGAGAAGAAAATCAATTTTGAAGCAAAACAAAACTGATTAAAATAAATGTTTCAGTTGAAATGTTTGGATTGTTTCCTACTCCGATTATTTTCCGTCTTTTTGGATTTCTATAAATAAAAATGAAGGAAATAGAAAATGAAAAATCATTTTATTTAAAGTTGCTTGGTACAATCCATTATGAGAATTTTCAGGACTGGTATTGTGGCATTCGCAAAGACTCTACAGTCTACAGAATACTAGATCTAAGTCAATTTCAACCTCACCAGCATAAGATGTTTTTCTATTACACTTTCTGTGCTGAATATAGTCCTTCATTGATACATAGACATTACATGAACTTATCAAAGCTTTGTTGTATAAACCATCTTACCTGTTGTATAAGAGGTAGAAAATCATTCTCATGCTGCTAGTAATTACTCTTGAAAGACCATGAAGAACTTAATGGATTATTTTAAAGGGATTTTTTTACTAGCTTCTGTTTCTGCTAAGATCCATGTGAACTCTGGTCCCTTAATGAAACCTCAAAAATCAGACACTCTGAAGTCCTTTTTTTTTATGAAAAATACATTGCTTTTCTGTTTTTTTTTTTTTAATCATGTAGTTCCATGCACTTATAATAGTTTCTGGCATATTTCAGATTTGCTGACAAATTAGTCACAGTTTCTTTCTGATTTGGTGATAGTTTGAAGAAAGGTAAGAAAGATATATGGCAGTGTCTGGAAATGGTGGAATTGCTGTGTGATTTATATCTTTGCAGGACTGAGTTGCTTTGTGAACAATATTTTCAATCTCGCCAATAAGTTTTTTGCCCATGGATTTCAGGTAGTTTAATTTGCTTTTTGATATGTCTTTCAGACAGTGATTGTAATTTATTATGCCTCGTGGAATACCTTCTGTTGATACAAGACTTAGAAAACAATGATGATTTCATAACACATGAAAGAGAATGGGAAATAAAAGAATGATGAATACATGGAAATTCTCTTCTTCACCTTAAATTGCCAAAGTAGGTATATTCTCAAGCCTGCTATGTTAGTAATTAGTGTTAGGACTTTGCAGAGACAAAGATATAAATTTGTGTAATAACTACTGATTTTTGACTCCTTGGCTGTAGACTCTTGATGTTTCATGAATCCTGCAGATACGTATCTTATCTGCAGTCTTTAAGGTTGACAGTAGCTGAATGGTCCCTGAGAACTGGGATGAGCCCTTTCCTCCCCTAAAAAAAAGGATTCTGAAAACCATGTGCATTAAACAATAGAAGAGAATCTCTATAATAGGAATATGGTGGTGCTGAATCTTTCAGGAGGTCAAAGAATACAATTCAGACATCAGTCTCCAGATTTCATTACAAGAGTCTACATCAACTCCACGTTAGTTCCAATAGAAATGGAGGTGAAATAATCCAGGTCAGAAGAGAAACAGCAGATCATCTTGTCTAACATCTCTCTCATAGGGAGAGTACCATCATGGCTGTCATGATTAGACTTGTCCAGTCAAGTTTAATCTTCAAAAATTGAGATCCCAAAGCATTTCTGGGCAACTCCATTCCTTACATCCATGCAATGTTTCCCTCATTACACCCTGGGTTCATTTTTGCCATGCATCTCAGAAGAAACTGTCTCTGTTCGCTAAAACCCTTCATTAGGTAACTGAAGACAGTGATCAGATTCACTCTTATTTTTCTCTTTTCCAGCCTAAACATATGTAGCACCCTCAGTTTCTGGTTTATGTTTTGTGCTCCAACCTCTGAAATATCTTGATGATCCTCACTCCAGTCTATTAGTATTCGTATAGTACTGAAGGCCTCAAAAGTGCAGAGCAGCGAGGAATAACATTTTTTTTCCTTCTGTTTCCTTAAAATATCAATATGAGGCCCCTTAAAATATTTAAGTGAGGCCTCTGTTTGGAAAGATACTCTGTGCAACACATCAGATTTCTAAGGAGGACCTAGTGGGTCACATCATGGGTGATCAAACATTACAAGAGAAAACATAAAACAGTATTTTAAAGTATTCCTCATGGAAAGCAAGTTCTTTTTAGATTTGCTGATTTAGTCCATATTGCATTTCACTATCTTCTGAGAGCCCACAGAGGCCACAGAGTCCATGCAGGTACATCATGCAGTTGTAGGTATATTAATATGCAAATTCAGTGAATCAGTGTTTATAGGGGTTGATTCCTGCAAGAAATCCAAGTATGGGACTGGATCCTGATATTATGCCTGACTCTGACCTGAAGAGTGCAAAAATTCTTGTTATATGGGTATCAAAACCCTAAGAAATTTTCAGATATCCAACTTCAGGCCTGTAAGGGTAATCTCTCCACGCAGGACAGGGAAACTTCGTTAGCTATCTTGTGGCACTCTGTTTAGGCAACTGACTCCAGAAAGAACTTGTGGAGAGATGCATCTTTTAATATTGTTAAAATATGCCCTCATCTGTCCTTTATTCCTTGTATGCTTAGGCTGCTGGTTAGAGAGGGAAAGTAACAGCATCTTACAATGTTGAAAGAACTTTTAGAACTTCAGTCAGGAGTATAATTAAATAGATGATATATTGGTGATAATGAGATGCATTTTCTGTCTTACAGGTCAGAACCTAATTCCTGCTGCATGCCGGGTGGCTGATTACTGCTCGCTGTCTTTGAGGACTTTCCTGCTGTTTCCACAGCAGTCCACAAACTAGCTAGAAGAATATACTTGCAAAGTCATGCATTTTAAAATCTCCTTGGTTTCTCCCTTCTTTCTTTTTATTTTTTTTTCCTTTACAAGAAGAATTACTTACTCAAATTTTGTGAGACTCCTTCCAAAGCGCACAACAAGATTTGCAGAAATGACTATGAGCTTGGAGCACTTTTAGGATCCTGCCTTGATATAAAAGTATGGTAGGTCATGCCTTCTGTTCATGCAAGATCTTTCAGTGTCTGAAAGTGGGTATAGAAAATTCTACATGGAATGCATGAATCAGAAAGAAAAGAGAAAAAACTCTGTTGATAAAAAGCTATTTACAATTAGGTTCTACTGTGTTATTCCTTGATCTTGGCAACATAAGGTCCTTCAGAGCAAGGACCTTTCCAAAAGAGATGTCCAGAATCCTTAAGCACTGGAAAACTTCTTCCTCCATCAATTAGGATGAAGGTAGAGGAATGACTTAGGGTCAAAAGAGAAAAAGAGAAGTAAGAAGTAGAAGAACATAGAAAGACAGGAAAGAGGAGAACGAAAAACAGACAAGAGAGGAAAACAAAAACATTAATCATTAAGAAAAGTTCTACTTTCCAAGATCACATTAAAATTATGTTACATTAATATTTCCTAGGTGTTTAGAAAGTTATACCTATGCAGACAACCAGCTGTCGTGTCTTGTTTTGAGGTCCAAATTTTTCTCCTGTTTCTTTGCACGATTCTTACTGTACATTTAACTTTTATATATGTGTGTGACAGGTTTGAAAGAAAATAGGTCAACAGTACTTAAGATAAGTAATACTTTAATCAATTTTAGCATAACTTCTGATGGATAGTGACTGAGGATAACATATTGTCTTCACTAATTCCATTTAAAGGAGCAGAGACATAAAAAATCATATTGTATAAATTGCTTGGAAGACACAAATTATCTATTTTATATTCCCATAGAAACTATAATATCCAGTAGGATACTATTAAGAACATGTAACAATTTTAACATCTACCATGATTATTATTGATATACATCGTACATGTAAATCCAGTCTTCTTCAAGTCTATGCAGAAATCTTTCATGTGCAATGGTTCTAAAGATGCAGAAGACATTGATGATAGATTGTTACTGGACTTTTATTCATTTTATGTTTAATAGATTTTTACTTAAAAAGATCTCCACTCATCTACATCATCTACAGCTTTCAAAAATGGTTCATCTAGGTTTGAGAGCAAAGCACGGATTTTGAAGGCTACTTAAATTATTTAACATTTTAAAATTAGTATCATTATTGTGCTTCAAAAATAGAAAACGCACAAGACTTTTTAATGTCAATCAACCCAGGTAAGGCACAAGGCAGTAAAAATGACCTGGGATCTTCAGTGGAAATATCAATGTTTCTAGTGAGAATATTGGAAACATACCTGTAGCTGGTAGCTCTCAGCATAACTCCATTGATGTCTGAAGCACTATGCCATATATAGGCTTGACACAAAGACAGTATTTTGACCACACAGTCAAATGGGTGATCTTTCTCGAAAAATCAGCCAAAAAGCAAAACTTGTTTGTGTAAGAGATTACTTTAAGGTAAGAGATGATGTTCTGTGACATTAGTAGTGTCAGACAGTCAAGAGTCAACAGAAGTTGCTTGATGCATTGATGACAGAAGAAGAGCATGAAGTCTCTGGACACTGAAGCAGGGAAAATCCAAGATCAAGTAGAGAGGAATTTTAAATTCTCTATATGGCATAGTGCAACAACCTGGTAAAGTTTAAATCAATCTGTAAAGACTGACAAAATATATGAACTTCTACCTGTTGAACAAAAGGCCACACATCAGCTGATTCATAAATTGAATGAAAAATACAGCTCATACAAGTAGTGATCTCACCCTATGACAGTAAAAAAGATCTTGGGAAAGGGAATGATATAGAGATGCTATGAAATGTGCTAGGCAAAAACTTCTCTTTCCACCAGCACCTTTTTCTCTCAACACGCCTTCCAATAACCACTTCTAGGGATCTGTTGCCCATTCAATGCCCAATGCTTTGAATGAAGTATTTAATATTTTATTACCATGAGCCTATCTGCTAGCCATATATTTGGGCTAGAAGAAAGCTGCCTCTCTCCAGAATCAGGCTATTATGGGAAATGGCATAATCCAAGGGTTTCCACAATGTATTTACTATGAAAATAGTAATATCCCATGCAAATAGAGCCTGGCTGCAAAGACCTGGATGAAGAGATGCAATAAGCTTATGATGGCCAGTGCATGGAGTAACAGAGTTCAGAGTTATGGCAAAATTGTCAAACTTCAACAGAAATGACCCTGTTTGTTTCATTACTAACCAATGTCTTGTCTGAGGTCAGGCCAACTGATGTGGCAAACTCTGTCCAAAATCACAGAAAGAGAAGATCTTTGCTCCAAGGTGATCATAGTCTTTACCTCTGCACAAACATGCTCTGCAGAGTGGCAAGACTCACATGCAGAAGCACAGACTGGCACTGACACTGCTGTGGTTTGTCTGTCTTCATCCTGTCCTCCTCTTACTGAAACGAAAGGAGGCTTTGCCATTCATTTGGAGGAAAAAAGGATGGAAGGCAAAGCACAGACAGCATCTGCAACAGCTCTTCCTGAAGACTTAGATAATATGGGTTCTAATAGCATCTGTCCAAAGTTACTTTAATTGAATAACCAATCCACTCACAAGTGTGGACGGTGTCTGTAGGACAGAATTGCTGTACAGTTTGTTGTGACATTTTTACATTCCAAACAAGATGTGCTCTACAGTGGGATAACACTAATAAACTGCACATCGATTTTAAAGGCTATTAGCCTAACTTTCAACCTCCTTTTTGCAGCCTTTCAATATTGTTTTCATGTGTTTATAAATTAGCATATTGTATGAATTTTGATGTTGACATGAAAATCTTTATTTTATAACCTAAAATATGTTTGTATATTATTATTTACTTTTATGTACATTACATAATATATAAAATAATATTACATGTTACTAGATAATATAATAGTATATGTATTAGATATTAGACATTAGATATGTATATTTACATTAAATTTATATAAACTTAGAAACACAAACATATACCTTTTACATGGATGAATATAAATGATGAATTCTCAAAGCAAAAGATATTTCTTCTATAAAATTCAACTAACAGTTTTAAAATTGTCATCAGAGTTTACTTCACTTAACTGTGTTAATTCAAGTGCGTAGTATAAAAGTGCTTTAGAGGAGTTACATTTTTGTTTTTGCCATGTGTTCTGTTAATAAATACCTGTGCGTAGCTGCTTTTTCTTTGCCAAAGTCTTTTTATGCACATGGCTAAGTTTAACTGTGCAGTTGCATATGTGCTTCTTGTTGGTCAGGTTCTTAAGCACTTCACTTAACCAGTGCCCTGAGCAAAGAGGGTGAAGGGAATCAACTCAAGGCAACAGACTGTTTCCTATGACAGTGGCAGAAGATTTCACATGGACTTCTGGGAAAAAAAACACATAGGGGACATGGTATCTCAGGGTATTTCTCTCTTTAAGCCTGGAAATGGCTATGAAATGGCCTTTGTTGAAACTTGGATATGTTGGCTCCAGAATGTATGGCTTCTCTATTGACTTCTTACCCCTTATGGCACTGGGAGCTACCAAAGTCACTGTCTGGAGCTGGTTTGGAGCCGCATGTGCTGTGTCCACTGTGCTAGAGTGTTCCCAGCACCCCAAAAATTAGAAAAGAACTTCACATGCTGCCAGTCTTATCATTAAGAACAGCCAAACAGAGTCATGTATGTTGCTGTCTCCCTATGCAACCACTTCATTTTTAGAGTGTTTCCAATTTAAGATTGGTGATGAAGCTGCATGATTGTCCAGACACTCCAAAGCTTTGTGAAATACTGTTTTACTAACATACAGATAAGAGCTATGGACAAAAACAAAAGAAATAAACAAAAGTTTTACCTAGATGTTCCTTTTGAAGTGATGTTCCTAGATTTAGGTTAGTCCCATCTGGAAGAAAAACACTTCCTCCTGTCAATAGATTTGCTATTAAAAGCAGCATTTAAACAAATAATAAATGTTTATTGTATTCACTGGCAGTGACAGGTCTTTTCAATCTCATGTTGAATAATTATTGGGAACATGATAAATTAACCCCCATTTGATTTGGTGGAGTTATCTCTGAGATAACTTTGATTCCAATGCCTTTTGTTTGACTTAGTAGTATTTTTTGGATGGCCAGAAAATTGTGCCCTTATAATAAATACTTTTTAAAAACAAATGTAGGAAATCTTGTATAGGATGGTATATATATGGTCTAAGGTATTTATACATAATTGTCTCTTTTCTTTTATTCATACTTGTTTCTACATATAATTCTTTCTTTCCTCAACATTCAATAGCCACATTTATTACCTGTTCAAACTATGAGTTTGTAATTTCTGAACTTATTCTTGTGAATTTTATGAACTTACAAAGTGAAGGGATTTTTTTGGTATAAAAGATAGTGTTAGCATGGTGCAGTAATACAGTATGTGTCCCAGTATCCACTGCCCTATCCTAACCCCCATGCTGTTCTGCAGGCTTTGAGACTGCTGTTTTAGTTTAAGGTAAGCTAAGAACCATTTTTCCCTTGATCTTTTTATTCCACATGCACAAAAGAAAATGCTAGGACGTTGCTACTGATTTTTTTCCCCAATATGTGGTCATTATAAGCAGAAAAGAAGCTCACACTTCTACCTTTTAATTGGGCATTTAGCAGGACAATGTTTGAAAGCAATTAATGGGAAAAACATTTTTGTCCTGTTTTATCAATTGGTCTCCAAGAAAAATGCTGCCCAAAGTAACCATTATGTGCAAGCCAGGAAACTGTTGTCCTTTTCAGTTTTTCCCATGTCACAATTTATTCATTTAATTCAGTTCTACAAAATTACTGCAGTGCCAATTATCTCTCTATGTGTAGAAAATGAGTTTGGCCTACTTCAGCTTTTCCTTCATTTTATGCCTGTTTTCTGCTATTCTTCAATGAGTGAGTAATGTGCGATGTGAAAAAAGGGAGGATCTTCAAAAATATGTGAAGTGTCTAGAGTGGCTTTTTGGTACCTGTGAAGAGGCCCCTTGAAGAAGCTTAAAGGACAATGGTATATTGCGGCTAGCAGTGGTTTATTTTGTCCACATGACTCATTTCACACGCACCCAGGCAACTGATGAATGGAGGATTAACACAAGTTTTCACCTTATTGAAATGAGTGATTCAAAGCAAACAAATAGGACTAACTAGCTTGGAATATGAAATTAAAGTTTCTCCAAGTCCTTTTGTTGTTCATCACTTTCAAACTTAATTAAAAATATGATGGCTTTGAAATTACTTTTAACTAACTTTGTTAAATAACAGTAATTTTATATTTCTTATTGTCACACAACCCACTTGTCTTATATTTAAAGACTCTAGGGGACTGTTCAAACATATTAACAGAAAGTTATTTTAAAACAAAATGAAAAATACTTCATATATACATGTATTTATTCTTTTTTGTATGTATATGGCCTTACACAAAGAAAGCACTAGATGCAATTTTTATTCTTAGCTGCATTATATATTTCTGTAAGTATTTATAGATTGGAAGGTAGCACAATAAGAAAAGTGCTTCAAGTGCTTTCTTCATGCAATGCATTCTACTTCTTATGCTTTATAATTGTACTTCATACTGATTGACTCTATCAGTGAATTCCACTTAATAGTGTCTAATTTTATATAACACTAAGTTACAACACTACGAGGTCACATAAGCCATAATTTCCCAGTTTATAAAATGACAGCTTCCCTTAAGGAAGGATAGGTTAACATCTCCATATGGTGAAGTCAGTACTCAGGGTGCACAATGCCTATCACACCAGAACATCATCTTTCAATTTCCTTTAAGATGCAACAAATTGTTATCCAATCTTTTTCCATGGAAGTAAAAGTGAAGCATACCTAATTGTCTGTACATTTAATGGGCTGTACGGACTTTTCTTGTTCTCCTCCACACCTTTCTTTTTGATCTCTCTAATGAATTGGAAACTCAACATAGCTGAAGAGTTCAATTGACTTCTGTGGAGCAGGCCCTATTAAACACTGCATGCAGAGCTACATAAATGTTTCAGAAAACTGTTGAATCGCAACTTCTATCATTAAATTTTTTGAGTATAAACTTGATAGTCCATAAGTAACTTCTATAGAAGTTTCTTTTCTGAATCAAACTCAAGAATTTTAGTTTAGTAGGAGTACAGGGGAGAAGAAGGAATGGTTCAATTCCCCATCTAAACTGTTGCTAATCCTTTCTGAAAACTGGTATCTAACTGGCACATACCTGGCCAGGGTGGCCTGGAGGCTGAATCTCATCTCTCTTTCCCACAGCAAGCCGGATCACTATGGATAAGCACTCACAAGGTCCATTTTTGTCCTACTGCTGCTGTGCGACAGTGCGGTGACTTAACCTTTATTCTTAGGGGAGCAGAGTGAGTTGGGATACGGAACGATCCATTTAGATTTCCGCTATGAATAGTAGAGATTTGCTAAATTCTGACTCAGAAATCAGGAAATTGATTGCTCTTCTGAGAGAGGTTTTGACTTGAGGGAACATCTGCTTACTGCTCAGTGAAGTAGGTCAGACCTTCGGCAAATTTACTTGACAGAATCTAACGATTGTCCATTGAAGGTGCCTAAACTCTAATCTATCCCTCACCAATATCTTTCAGCTAGATTGATTCAAGTATTTTCACAAACACACAGGCCTTTCCCATAAATCAATTTCTTCTGTCAGTCTTAGAAGTTTTCACCAAGGCAAGGGAATGTGGGGCGTTCTTATGAAAAAGGTTCCAGGTATTTTCATTGTGAAGCGGAAAGCATAAGCTATGTATTTGGCTTCTCTCAAGCAATGGAAGGTGTCTCAAATATAAAAAGAGTTAGAATTTTTTTTTAGAACTTTAGAAAGTATTTCAATCTAAGTATTTCAATCTAGAAAGTAATTCAATCTAATATTTTCATATGGAAAATATTTTCACAGCTCCTACCAACTCTTACCATAATAAGCAACAGGTTCACTGTATGGAAATATAGAAAGTTCCTGCTAAAAGTAATTAAAATTTATCAGAAATTAAATTCCAGCTTAGGAGGAATTTCAACATTTTCAATTGTGCTTTGCTTCAAAAATTTATCTTGTGAATCCTCCGAAATGCAAATTTGAAATATCTCATTAAAAATAATCTTCTAAATACCCCATTTGGAGCAATGAAATCATTTAGGGTGATTTATAAAATAAACCAGCATATTTAAGATAAGATACGTGGAAAATTGTATACATATTGTACAGAACAGTATTTGAATATTACATAGGACAAAATAAGAATCAGAACACAAGTTTTATTGAGACATAAATGTCATATTTGTCCTTGGGAAGCATTTCATTCTAGAAACGCTGTCCAAGTAGCA
>JAUBOD010000514.1:316766-330560 GCA_032353885.1 Nothura maculosa
TCATCTAGTCTATCCTCCTGTGCAATTAAAAGTCAGCTTCCACAGCCTGTGAGATATCTCTCAAGGATCTCAGCAGAAGAGGAACTGACATTAGCAAAAGAAAAACGTCCAGTGGCTGGTTTTACCATTCCACCTCGGAAGCACTTGGTTTATCAGGGGGCTGCATAAGAAGAAAAGACCAAGCGACTGCATCAGAAGTGTTGTGTCCAGTTTAGGGCTCCTCAGCACAAGATACACTGAAATAGTGGCGCAAATCTACCGAGGACCAACAAGATAATAAAAGACTGGTGATATAATGAACAAGGAGATTGGGTTTGTTTAGCCTTGAGAGGAGAAGCTGGATGGAAGATACTACTGCTGTCTATAGTAATCTGATGGGAGGATGTAAAGATAAAGCTCTAAGAAGCTCCTAAGTAGACTGCTCTCTACAGTGAGAGATCAGTAGGCAACAGAAACAAGTTAGAATAAGAGAAATTCTGACTAGGTATCCAGAAAAAAAACAGTTCATGGTGAGGGTAATCAAACACTGGGATGGGTCCCAGGAAAGTCTCAGGATTCTCCCTCTTTGGAAATGATCGTAACTCAACAGGAGAGGTTCCTTAGTAACCCGACCTAACTAGACCTGCTTTAAAAAGGTGTTTGGGATTTCTGATTACCACAACCCCCTTCTAAACCCCACTGTTCTGTGATGTTATGAAATGCAGGTATTCATTAATCAGGCCTCCACTCAGGACAGCAATGTAGCACAATGAGCAATGTAGGACACAGTGCTAATCTGCTGACATTTCCAAGCCTAAAGGGAAGGGAGATTGCTCCCGGTCATTTCACAGGTCACAGAAGCGCAGAGGATGCTCAGGTCAAGTTCGGAATAAGTGCACAGGAGCTGGGGCTATTCCTTATGATATTATTATAATCATGTTTTTGCTGGCTTAGTGTTTAAAATAATCCCAAATAATAGTTACTCCTGGCACCAGAGAAATGGAAGATTTTTTTCATACTAAAAAATTGCAACAAATCCAAATATAGTGTGAAACATAGGGGAAAGAGAGGTTAGGAGCTTTACAAGAATTATGAATTGTGCCTGTTACACAGAGCTTTTTACATAAGATATGTAATGGTATATTCATGTTGAAAGGAGTTCAGCTAGTTTTAGGTGGAAAAAATAGTTCATGCTCCAGACAAAAATAAATTGGCCTGGGAGTTTCCTTTGTTGGAAATTAAAGTATCTCACAAAATTATTAATAGCTGTGTGTCTTTACGCTGCTACTGGATTTTACTATGGGGATGTAATGTGGGAGAGGGTTCTGCTATTACCTCCTCAGCATTCTGAGGGAAAACAATGGAAAGCAAGTGCTCAGCCATTTAACCTCGGAGGTGTCTGATGGCACTTCCCGCAATCAGTACTGACAGTTCAAGGATGAAAGGTATGCTGTACGTTCTAGTTATTCAAGGGTTAAAGAAGGTCCCATAAATAAATTATGGATGCATTTTTAGAGCACTTTGCTAAGAACAAGAATGGCAGAAAATATCACAAGGCTGTCAAATCAGATTAAAGCCCATGCGCTCTGAGTAATCTGTGGGGAAAACTAACAAACTGTATGTTTGTCACGTATTAAAGATATTTTCTTAAAAAGCTGATTGGCTGAATGAATATAGAAATCCACCGTTGCTTTTGTTATCACTGTTTGTTTCCCAGTTTGAAGTATTGCTTAAAATATGCTCTAGTTGCAGCTAGAGGCATATCCCAGGTAAGTGAAGATTCCATAAGGAGTAAAGCTGCAGAATCATGTATATATATTAATGCATCTGTGTGGATAAAAAGTCTTAGTATTTATATGATTTTTATCAGTACAATTTTCTAACTTCAGTCACTTGGGTGCTTTAAATACTTGACTTTACATGGTCTGTCCATTGGCATATGAACTATATTTCTAATATAATATCGGAGGTGCTTGCATACTGTATACCTTCAAAAAAAAAACATACAAAAATATTTATTCTCGATTTTCACATACCAGAGTGAAAGAATCTACATATATTCCTCCAAGCGACAACAGAAGCTTTTGCTACAGCAGTTTGTAAACCATTAATCCATTGTCCTAAAGATCCAGAATTTGAATTAGGGAACCTACAAAGAGGATAAATGTGTGGTTACAGAACAGGATCCTATTACATAACCCAGCCAAGAGGGACGCCTGGGTTCAGGCAGAGAGGAAAAGCACTAGCTCTGAATTGTTAAACTGGGAGCTTCAGGAATGCTTCTAGGCTTTTAGCATCCTGGTTGCCACATCCATGCCTCCCCTCTGCCTTGTTTTCCATAGGGAGAGAGCCGGTGCATGGGCTAAAAGGATAGATGGTGGGGACATACTGAATGTTTGGGAAATAAAATGCTTAGGTTTCCTGCCCAAACTCAGCTGTGTATGTGCAGTATGCAAGCCTAGTGACACATGACTCGCTCATTCACACACCCAAAATGGCATTTCATTTTTCCTGCAGAATTTTTAAGGATGAAAGACTTTCCCTGGGATGTAAATCCAACCCTCAGTCTAAAATACTGACCATTCAGTGGCTTTCACAACAGGCTGCGGAGTGGCTCAAATTGAAAAATCAAAATCACCTAATGAGAGTATAACTTTTATATCAGAAGAGAAATAGTTCCTAAAAGTTAGAGCACTGTCTATATAGTTTATGACAATTCTATATATATGTTGCATATATATATATATAAATGTTGTATTAACACAATAAAATTATTTTATAAAACATCGTCACAACACTTCTATGCCTGTCTGTCTTTGGAAGATTACCCCTTACTCTTCAAAACTCCACACTGCGAGCATTTCCTTCTGAAGTATTAGAAATTTCAAACAATAATTAAAATTTTTAACAGAGAGGAAAAATATTGGATGTACAATTAGGATTTTCATCATTTCAACTGAAATTTTGGATATTATTTAAGACAAATTTACATCACAGAGGCAGATGCTTCAGGTAATTTCACTGACACGCTTTTTGGGAATCAGTTATCACTGTGAGCTTCATAATAATTGCTTGACTCCAGGAGCAAAAGGAAAAACACATTGACATCCTAGAGCATCCATTATTTTCAATTAGAATTTGGAAAGAGGGTAAAAGCAGACCTGCCTGTGAAATACTTCCTGTAGTGCTTAGACAGTTACTTTGCAAGGGGATGCTTGGATATGTCGGTTCAAGGGGAGCAGGTTGCATGTAGGAGGAAGAGCTGCACATTGGGGCAGGGACGGAGTCCTGGGAGCCGCTGGTGTTCCCGATCTGGTTGTGTAACTGCATATCGCTGCACCACCCAAACTAGGCCAGGAAAACTCCGAGGGTTTGTGTGCGCAATGGATTATGCAATTTCATGCAGTGATACCCGAGTTCAGACTAAATGATCTTCTGGCAATCAGGTCATGTTAGCGCACTCTCTTACCTATTTTACTTTTCCTGCTTTATTTAAAACTAGCTGGGCATTTCTACACGGCACTTCATTGAGCAATACAGTGCCTTAGCATTATGGTGGCATATTCTGCTGCATAGATTTTTTTTTCTAGATATTGGCAGTGATAAGCAATATAGAAAAATGCTAAAACAGCACTTTTCATAGTGGCAGTTGTTAATAGTAGCAGTGTCAGAAGTGCATAACTCCAGGGAGAAATGTGTACGGCTGCTGCATGGAGTAAACTGCGGAGAGTCTTTTCCTAAAGTTGGTGCTCGCTCAGGTTTTGAAATTTTATAGATCAGACTGGAGAATTGTCAATTTCTCCAGAAGGTCCTTCTTCCATTTTTTATTTTCAACTATATCTAAATTTTTGTATAACTACAGATATTAAAAAAAAATAAGCTGAAGATATTTTGCATGTAAGATGCCATTTCATCTCCCAAAGCTTTCTGAAGTAAAAATGCTCTGAGAAAGCTCCTGACTCCACAGCAATGGAAAGCTTTTCCCTGGAAATCATAGGAAAAAAAAATCAAAATTTTTCTTGAGAAAGCCAAGGTCTTTCCAGATCATTTCCAAACCATGTCCTGGTATGGTTTTTCAACTGGACAGTTAGGCACCTTGAAATTTTAAAAATGTTTAAAAGATACAAAACCTTTAAGAATAAGGGAAGATGTAGCAGCTGCTCTTAAGAATTTATGATTTAATTTCTACAGGTGATGGCATACAGAGGCAGCAGGAACACCAAAGGGATGCACAGAGCAGGGATTACATAGACAAGCAACATATATGAAGCATCCAGGCCATGATGTGGTTTGTCTGTCAGCTTTGCATACTTATAAACAACTATTTCTCAGCCATCTAAAGGCAATTTAAAGATTGCCAGTACCACAGGGGTTGATGCTGTTAAACTGGCTTGGACAAAACTAGCTCAGATCCACCAGAGATTAAAGCAGTCGGGTGACCTGGATGCCCACAGCCTCCACTGGGGAACACACTATGAAAAACCATTGATGGTTCTTGCAAGCTCTAACTCAGGTATAGAGAACTTCTTTCCCCACCTCAATCCTGGCAATGTTTGTCACCAGTGCAGGAGTCATGCCCCCCAACTTGGACCAGTTGGATCCTGGAGGTTGTTCAGCACTTGCGGGAACATCCAGCCATCATGGAGACCAACATGGAGACATCGGCACTGAGGTTGTCTCCTCCTGAGCCGGCTGTCCACACTCTTCACAGACGCTGCAGATAGGCAGGTTATTTTCAGGTGAGATTCATCCTATTCTGGGAAGGAGATCTCAGATAGTCCAGGTGAATCATTGCTGTCTCTTAACTGTGAAAAATTGCTGACACCTATGTTGTACTTGTCGACAACCACATGAAAGAGATCTTAGCTTTGGCCATGGCTATGCAGTCTCTGATGCTTTGGATGAAAGAGAGAAAAACAAAACAAAATAAAACAAAACCCAGAAGTTATATATCAAGGAAATGGAAATTATTCTTGTTCTTACAAACCACCAATAGAGAGTCACATTCAAATATAAAAGAGATATGGCACCATAACTGTGGGCAGAAACAGGATAAGCTCTACTTTCATTGCTCCTGTGCGGAAAACAATGACTGAAATACTTTAGTGTTATATCACAAAACTTTCATTTTTAACAATGTTTCACAGAAATTTTTCCATGAATATGAGCAAATTCCCTTCTCAGACAATATAGAAGATGAAAGGAGATGACTGATGGTGTAGCAGTACACATCAAACATAGACCATAACCACATCAATGCTGGCAGATAGCAAATGTTCAGTGTCAGGAGACTTAAAAAAGGTTACTTTTATACTAAAGATTTAAGTAGGCCCGAGACAAACTTCCTGCACAGAGGTCTAGTGGCACAGAAAAGCCCATTTTCACCTTGTTGAGTCCCATTAACCTCCAAAATAGAGTGATGCATTCAAACTTCTTACTGGAAGCAGTTTCTGGTCAGTGAGCCACATTGTCAGAAATTGTTTCGAAAAATGTTCATCGGCTCAGGACAAAACAGTTCTTGTGAATTTGACCAGGGGTTGGACAAGTGACCTCGAGGGTCTCTCCTGACCTTAATTATTCCATGGTTCTACAACTATTTCTCAGTAGAGCTTATGAAATATCTGTGCTTGTAATGTTCCCTGGCACTCCTCACTGTGGTAGTGTGGACATGTCCCTGGAATCCCTCCTGGGGAGACGCAGAGGCTGGAGAACTCCGGTGCTTTGGAGAGCTCAAGGCTCACCCCATCCAGGAGTCACGACACCATGCAGATGAACACGGCAGTTGACTTTTGTTCATTTTCTGTTTCAGTGGTCTGGAAAAAATGAAAGTCCAGTAAGGTGGTAGAATTCCTGACAACGCAAAACAGAAAGACTTGAGAGACTAAAAGAGCAAGATCAGACAGGTGCAATTTCTGAAATTTGAGGTAAAGATTGTGAGATGATGTTGTGAAAATAAAGATAAGGAAGAGAGATGGAAAGAGAAAATAGAACTACACTCATTTTATACTATATAATTAATATATTTGGTCTAACATAACTTTTTAAATGTAAAGTCTTTTAAAAACACAACATAGGTCTAGAGGTTTCTCCACGCCTCCCTTCTGTCTTTGTTTTTCTCTCAGTTTAAGTGAATACCGTAACAAGCTAGCTAGTTGTCAAGATGTCACCTCTACTTGGTTACCATTCTCTAAATATGAGAGCATTCTTAGAAGAAGGTTGTAGTGAAGCAAACATAGTTTGCATTCAGTGGATCCCCAGTGGCTCAAGGGTAAGATTTTAGCAAAATATCATAGCAGTAATATTTAATATTTGAAGGTATATATTTTTTCTTTTTCTAACTTCCCACCCAGAACCTCAGAGCTATTTTAGAAGGCACAAAACTGGTGAAACTCTTCCCTAGTGACTGGCTTGTTCTTAGTCCATGTCAGTTACTCCCTTGGGCTTTCAGACATGAGTGTTGTACTTGTCATTTTTCGAGTGTCCTTTTCTTCTGCCAGGCTTTCAACAGTTTCTGGCTCTTGCCTCTATTTTTAGTGTTTTGTTTGTTTGTTTGTTTTTAAGATGCTTTTACATTCAGACATTCCCACTGAACTGCTTTTGCCAAAACTTACCCATGAAAAAACCTGGAGAAGGTGGACTTTTTCCTACTGAGTTGCTAACTGATGTGATCAGCTGATGTGATCAGCTACTACATGAGAAGATGTGAAGGTCTTCAGAAGACATCATCTTTTTGAATAGTTTCAGTAATCTCTTTTTTCCCCCAAGGAAGCAAATTTTAACAAATATCTTGGCCAAATACCTTTTATTTGCATATACAAGAAATAATAAAAAATGCTAGGATACAGTTTGTTCTGATCAATATTGTGTAAGAACCTATACATTCAAACAGAGGCAATGTAGGGAAGAATTTTGAAACCATTACACACTCAGGTCTTTCTCTTTTTACAACATCTATAGACATATTTTTCATAAAAAAACAGTGCCTTTGCCTTTAGAGACATATTTTTTCTGTGTTTCTATCAACATAAAAGCAAATAAAATATGTTCTAGATAGTGCCATAGACATTGATAGCTACACCAAAGGTCAAATATCTTTACTCAGTCACTGACACTCACAACAGCCTCTTCCACCTGTCCTCTGAGAAATTCAGCCTATACCATGTGAGAATAAATGGCTTATTATGCTGTAATCTAAATGATGAGGTTGGGCAGAGAGGTGTCTGGCAGTAGAGGTAAACAACAGGAAGAAGTATTAAACAGTACATTAAAACAAGACACCCCTGAACGGAAAGACTGCAGTTGATTTCATGGCCTCAGCTGGCAGCTTTTTATATTAGAAGGAAGATCATATATTAGACTTGTCTAAGATCCCCTGGAAAATGGAATAGGTTGTTAAATTTTTGTGACATCCTTATCTTTTTGCGCTCTCTGAAGCTCCTTTGCTGTTCTAGAGTGATCTCATAAATGGCAGATTGAAAAAGGATTTTAAAGATGAAAACAATTTCTTTTATTCGGGGTAATATAAAGTCACCCAAAAGTTGTATGCTGTTACAGAAAAGTTTTGGATTGGAATGATAACTGGAACTGGATTTTGGCAAAAAATCAAATCTAAAACATAGACATATTTATGCAGATTTCTGCAGTGGTGTGTTCTTATCCAGATTTTTCTAAAGTCTTTGGAACTGTCAGATATTAATAATGTAATTGGAGGGCACATTTGCAACTTTGTGAATCACTAAAGATTTGGTATTGCTGGTGGTGTTCCTGTCTCTAAATATAGCTACAAATACAGCAGATTCAGTATCAACAGCTGCAGTACTGGAGTCCCAGATACATGAGTTCAGGAAGGACTGCATGGAGCAAAATGGTAATTATTGCCACCCACATTTATAGAAATTAAAAGCATGACTCAAGGCAAATTTATGTATAGAAATTTCATTGTGGACATATAGTTACCATGAAATGGATGAGATCAACATTTTCTACCTGGACTCAACACCTACCACGCCTATCATCAGAAAGCTGATATTTTGAGCTAATAATAGCTATCATTTGGATGTGACAGACGAGACTTCACAACCAAGCTACATCTTTTATACAGATGGAAGTGTAATAACAGAGAAATTCAGGTCATTACACATTTGCTGAGTTTATTCAGCTCATGTGTCAGTGGACTACTAGCATAAAGGTAAATATCATACATAAAAAAATGTAATGGAGTATTACATTTTTGTGCCTGAATGGTTGCTCACAAAACCTTGTAAGTGTAATAAAAGTGTAATGAAATCCCCAGTATGCCGTATTACCAACAAATAATCTGAATAAATGACCTGGATTGTATCAAGAATTGCTGACTGAATTTCAGGGCTATGATTCATTAACAAAGACTTACAGGGAGGAGTGGAACAGTTACCATGTATTTATACTAGTATGGGAACATCTACCTATTACACTTATTCAGATAGAGATAATCCAATTAGGGAATGTAGTAATCTACAAAATGCTTTTACTAGTCCAAGCAGAGGAATTAAAAAGATCACAAGGGATAATTTGCCCTGGAAAAAAATTCTCTGTAGAAATCTTAGCACCAAAGTTTCTAACTAGAGCATCTCTTGATGTAATTTTTTAATTCTCTCTTCTTCTCAAAAAAAAATGTTGATATAAATCATGCAGTTTATTTTCCATCATACTACCACAATTCTTGGATGTACTGGTACATCTGTGGTACTTAGGCAAGAGAGAGCACCATCACCTCAATTTAATTTGTACCATCACCTCAGGTCCCCTGCAGTGACCTATTGCCAGAGGAGAGTCAGAAATTGTGAAACCTGGATCTTTTTTGCCCCATCCTTTCTCTCCTTCTCACCTTCCAAATGTTCTTGCATTGTCTGCTTTCTCCTTATAGGAAAGGAAAATTTTCTATTCCCTGAGAAGGATGAAGCCAGAGCCTGACAAAACACAGAAGTAAGGTTCAAACTCCTGGAAGCTTTTGTCCGTCCACCCTGTACAAAAAGGATTGTCATGAAGACGATCAATTGCTGCTCCGGGGAGGAACCTTGAGGTGGACCTGGCCAACCAAGGGATCCAACCACACCTTTGTCTCACGCCTGTTTCTCCCCATACTTGGGTATGTATAACTAAAGTGAGTTAGGAACCTAATTTCCATTGATTTAGGTGGTATTTAACATATACGTGTGCTTGAGAATCTGGGCTAAAACTTTGGGATTTAGGTCACTCACAACCTTAGGTTCCTGTGGGCTTCTTATACAGTCAGTATGAATAGGTGAATTGTCTTTGGGAAAGGCAGGTATCTATTCTGGAAAGATTTCTGGAGGTGGAATCTGTCTCTCTTTGGTAATTAGAGGCCAGAACTAATTTAGACCAATGTCTAAATAATGGATAGATAGATTTTTAAATGAATCCTGGGTTTTATATATGTTCAAACTTAGTGCCTACTGATACCACTGTTATAGTCTTAAGAAACTGTTGCCTCTTCCTTGCACCTTTTTTTCCTAAGAGGCATGGAATTCCCTTCCTCAACAACCTTTTTCCTTCAAAAACATATTTGTATTTCTCTGGAATGGGGCACAGAGCTATGGAATAGCTGTATACCTTGTTGCAGAAATGAATGGAAGACTTCTTTATCAGCAGCAGACACTAATAGCCCTTCTTGAATTTCCAGATTTCTCTTCTCTGGGATTGATTCTACAGTTTGTATCTCCCTTTGTGCAGGGATTGTATTAATGCTGAGCTTTGTACAATGTTGAACAAAAAGCGAGTACTTAGTTAATAATAGTAATAGAATGACATATTACAAGTCTAAAGGTTTGTACTTGAAAGTTTTATTTTCCTTTTCAGGAGCTTTGAAAAAACACTTTCCACACTATATTTTTGTTTAAAGACTTAATCCATAATTATGGAGAACCAAGGTACCAATGCCAAAGTAACAAGATTAATACCTTTTTGACAGAATTTAATAATATGGCTTTATAATATTTAATTTTGTTCATAAAATATCTCTCAGTAGGAAACTTTTTTTACTTACCTAAACATTATTGCCTTAAAACAATTTAATTCATATTTCCTGGTACAAAGAATTTATTATGCAGACTTCTTGTGAACTAGTTTTTATAGGAAAGTGCAGGGATTAACTTCAACTTAATTTGTATATTCAACCAATTTTGACAAGTGTAGTCCACAGATTGTGGATTAATAATACCGTCTTTAATTCATTTGTCTTTTTAAGTCTTCCAAGCTCTTTTAAAATCATATATGTAGTCTGGATAACTAAACTCTTGCTGGTCTTGTTTTGAATCTCTAGGGAAAGTATCCAACAATCAATGTAGCCAAAAATGTTTTTGCCTAAGTAAAATGAAAATGAGTGCAGAACATGAACTATTTTGTAATATAGTGGAGAATATCACTCTCATTAGCAAAAATTCAGGACTAATATCAGCCTTTATATACAGTGCTTGAGGAACCAGAAGTGCTCTCTTCTGTTTTGCACCAACAGTAGATGACGAATCCATTGCCAAGCAGCAAATCCATGTTCATATGGTGCATATATTAGAGGAGCTTTTCCTCAAGAACCCAGAGACCTTGGTGGCTCACTGTCATCATGTTAAGGCAAACCTTTTGTTCAGCTGTGTTGTGAGAAGATATGTGGGCAGTCACAGTTATTTTTTGGAGGTTCTCAAGAGTAAGGGTGGTCAAAGTGCGTGACTGATAGGAAGACATGCGAGACACCGGTGAGAACTAAAAATCAAATTTCTATGGAATCCAGATATGCCTGAGCTGCTGATAGGGACAATACGTAACTGGGTTTTTAACCCTACCTTTAGTTATTTATATATGTCACTGAGAGATGCAAATAATGAAATGCAAAGCAAACCAGCAAATGAAGCTACGGACAGTATCCAGATCTTTCATTGGTCATCATTGCTTTCTTTCTCTTACCTTCAAAAAGACATTCAACCACATTTTTGTGTAGAGAGAAATAATGAGGGAATGAAATCTTGTGAAAGAGAATACCAGAATTTCCACCATATTTTAAAGAATGAAAATAATTTGGAGCTTGCAATTTTCACTACCGCTTACCTGGCCAAATGCTATTGTTTTTCCAGAGCCTTAACTGTATCCTTCTTGCAAGTGAGCCTCCCAGAGTAGCATCACACAAGCATCACTGCATGGCAAGGCTGTACCTGTTCAGGACTTTCCATGGAGAAAAAGATGACTCCAGTCATAAGGCAACAGCAGTGGGTACCATTAAAGCAACTTTTAAAGATGTTGTTACATCTTTAGTGATTTGTGGTGCTCTTAGGAACAGGCTGGGAAATTTTTCTGCCATTTTCCTTATTGAGGCTTTTAAGACTGATTATGTCCTGGTGTAAGCACAGATTCATTCCTGTGAACATTGACCCTTATTCCATCCACCTCTGGAATCCAAGATCGTCTCCACTGCCAGATGCAATTGCAAAATGGACACCCAAGGATATAAAATGAACTTTGTCAAAAATATGATGAAAGGAAAAAAAAAAGTTGCTTTTTTCAGTTTATGGGAGTGTACAGCTATGTGAATATATACATATAGTTATGAAAGAAAAGGTGGAGTATGTTTAAAAGCGAGTCAAGACTTTTTCCTTCAGTATTACAAGTGACGTGGAAAATTTCCCTTGCAGCTACTATGGAATAAATTGCAGTATGATCAGAGATACAGATTAGATGAGCACAGAAAGTTAAGAAGTGTCTATGTAAACTCTGGCCGCATTCTCTGACTATTACTACATAACTCTGTTACCTTCTGCTAAATTATATCACTGTAACTGAGGGAAAAAAGTATCTATCAGAATGAGCATAGTGGATATTTATCTACAAAACACGTAAAAATGATTGTGAGTAGGATCTTTTCTGCCTACACTAAAAGCACAAAACAAAAATAAAGAATTACATAGCTTTTAAAATCTTGCATGAAAAGGATAACTTGAAATAATTATTCATCTTTGCTGATAAAGCAGAAATTAGTGGTCCCATAAAAAATTAAGGATCAGAAGACGAAAAAAAAAAGAGGACACATTATGCAGGATTTTCTGGATGCAAAAGGTATAATGGGGCTAAAGAAAAGGTCATTAATTTGGTAATTCATCGAACACAAAGAAATAGAAACTATCTCTGTCTCACAGTCCCTAGATTACCAGGAGTTGGAAGGCCACCACTCGGGATATGGCACCTATCTTGTCATGCACTTTCCTCAGGCACCTAAAACTAGCAAGTGATACAAGCACACATCTTTGCAAAACAAACGTTTTGCTTAACCCAGCAGAGATATTTTTATATTCTTCCTTGGCGCCATCTTATTTTTATATTTGTTACAGTAATGCATTTTTTTCTTCTGGTGGAAGTCATGTTAATCTCTTATTCGGCATTCGTGGGGTCCTTCTAGCTGTCGTAGCAGGGAGAGAAATTTTGCCCACAAATGAAAATGTAGGTATTCATCCTTCAGAAG
Source organism: Nothura maculosa (assembly GCA_032353885.1). Lineage (NCBI taxonomy): Eukaryota > Metazoa > Chordata > Aves > Tinamiformes > Tinamidae > Nothura > Nothura maculosa. The sequence goes on from JAUBOD010000514.1 coordinate 329,248, forward strand.
TTTTAGCTTTGCGTCTTGCTGACACAAAGAGTTTCTGATGTTTCTAAGTTTCTTCTCCTCAGTAATAAAAAATAAGTCTATAGAATTAAGCTATTTATAAAAATAAAGACAAATAAAGACTAATAAAGACAATGCACCTGGATACATAGCACAGGAAGAGCAGCTTATGTCATTTTAACTGTCTAGAGAATTAGACCATGCCTGTATGTGTTTGTTATTTCTTTCAGAGGGATTTAAATCTTAATATCATCAGCACAATAATATTTTTATTAAAACTCTATCCAAGCATTTCCCAAATCCAGCATATATATTTTAATTACAGTCACTTCTGTTTAAGCCTTCCATTGTATTTTAACATCTTTGCCTCGTGGCTTGCTGCTGAGTAGCATGAAGGTCAGTGCTTAATGCAGGATTGCAGTAAATTATGCTTCTTCAATAGCACTTTCAGTACACCTCCGTCAAAAATCTTCTAGGAAAACTGACATTCCCACTAATGACACATTTCATATGACGGTTGGTCTCAGTCTCGCTTAGTCCCATTTACTGCTAGCTTCAGAAAATGGCTCAATTAGTCGCGACTTTGAGAGATGCTGCTGCAGGAGATTTGTGAGGAGAGATGCCAGCAGATAAATGTGAGTCATTTTTCAGCTCAGGAGACTTCAGTTCTGATTGCACAGACTGATTCTACTTAATTCATTTCTTTCTTTTCCTATGTGTGAGGGAGACAGCAGGTGAATTGTAAAATACAAAAAAACAGAGTCAGAAATGGGTGTTATTAGAGTGAATCAAAGTAACAAATGGATTGGAAAGTACACAGGTAGATTATCTGTGATTCATGAGCCCAGGTTATTTTAAAGATGCCATTAACCAGACAGTGACTGTATAGAACACCAGTGAATCCCCAAAGTTTCCTGAATTCTAGAGCTGCCAGTGTGTTTCCTGGAACTCATACTAGAGCTTTAATGGTCTGAAGGGACCTCACACTACTTAGAGCAGAGCTTTGGAGAAGAGATGGCCTGAGGTCCTGCCCCATGTAAATTATTCTGTTATTTCTGGCTCCCATTTGAAAAAGAAAAATCTACATTGTCTCCTCTGGGCCCAAAAATATATGAAGTGGAAGGAAAAAGAAAAAAAGAAAAAAACCTTCAAATCTTCTAAATTGGCTCATGCAGGAGATACCAGATGCCATCACCAGAACTAAAGAGTTTCCAAACAGACTGAAATCTGGAAAATACTGATCACAGATACATTTAATCTGAGTGCATAAAAATCAATTCACAGCAGAGAAGCATAAAGGGGAGTAATTTGGAAAA
>JAUBOD010000514.1:330660-350704 GCA_032353885.1 Nothura maculosa
GATCACAGATACATTTAATCTGAGTGCATAAAAATCAATTCACAGCAGAGAAGCATAAAGGGGAGTAATTTGGAAAAGAACCAAGAATAAAGATATTTGATATAGTTAACTTTTCTTCAAGACATCATTTTGTCAAGAGTAAATCTGAAGCAGTACCTGATCAGTTTGCTTTCCAGTATTTTAAATAAGGCTTGTAGGTTACTTTCTGGCAAAGATTAGCATGCTAAAGGTAGACTATGAAACATTCTGGGATGAGATTATAACATCTCAAGTCATGAATCGCCATAGCTGTGCTGGTGGAACAGAATTGACTGACCCCAGCAGAGGCTGTGTCCCTTTCTCTGCAGCTACACAGGGATTTCTCAGACTAAAAAGAGAGGTGCAGTGGGAAGTTATGGTCATAAATAGGAAGGGATTAAAAGACACAGATGTCATGATATGCAGAACCAAAATGACCCAACATACATCCCCAACTGAACCGTTTCCTAAGTTGTGAGATATGGTCTCTACTTTTTCTTTAGCTCCTTCTACAAGGGCGAGCACTGAAATATGAACATAGCTGATCTTATAGCATCAGCTCACTAAGAAAGAAACTGAAGTTTTGAAGCTTAGATTTCTTTGGTATAAAGAGTTTTGTATATTATAAGATTCACAGCAAGCTTTGACATCTTTTATGAAAAATCAGAATTTTCCTCCTTATTCAGGTTCATCATTTTATGCTGCATTTTTAGTAAGTTTACTGCTGTAGACATAATAGTGAAGATCTCAAAATTCTACATAACTTTAAGACACAGAAAAAGACTTTAATTTTGTAGCATGATATTTAAAGAGAAAGAATGAGAAAAAAATATTATAGCTTTGCAGGAACTGGATAGAATTCTTTGGAGAAATCAAGGGCTGCTTTTCCCACTGGCTTCCAAAGAGAAAAACTCTTTACCGTGAGATGGTAAAGAAGAAATGTTTTTAGTAGGAAGTTAAAGGCTGTTTGAATTTTTTTTCAGGAAAGGGTGAAATCAACAAATTTCTTATGTTTGCAAAAAAATCTTTTTAAAAAAATCCAGCTGTCTAAACAATACAGCTTGTCATTGCTATATGAGAATTCAATGATTTCTGAGTAGAAATTACATTGTGTTTTTAAATGTAAAGATAGACACACCATGCGGTTAGTATGATGCAAGCTAGAGTCTGAATTCACAGTAAATTAGCTCATCTGTGGTAACTGCCTGTGGGGAGACTTTTACATGGTTATAAATGTGTGGTAATTTGAGGTTGCCTATCCCTTTTCTGAATTCCCCCTCTTGGAAGTAAACGATCTTACATTTACTGATGGGTAAAAAGGTGCACGGTTATTACTAAGTAGCCTAACACCTGTGGCAACTTGTTTGTGTGTCCTTAAGATCAGCTAATTAGAGCAGAGAGAAAAAAAAAAGTGATTAGGACTTAGAAATTATCTATAAAAATGATTTTTTATTAAAATTTAATCTTTTATAGATTTTCAACTTGGGTGAATGTAAAAGATTTTTATAGTCCTTCCAGATTCACTACACATTATTCATCATTCAAACTTTCAAAATTTATTAAACTCCAAAGACCAAGTGTCATTCACAAGTAAATATTCCCTTTTGCTTCTATTCTGTCCCTGAATTATAGCTGATCACGGTGAGATTTTTTTCTTTTTTCTTGAGACTATAAATAATTTCAGATAATTAATTGAGACCAAAGACTAATGTTTGATTTATCTTCTTTTCAAGACTGTTAGTCCCTGCACGGATTGGATGGGTTTTGACAAGATCTCAATAAAGAGCATCATGTCCCATTTGCCAGGTATAAAGATGTCACTAGTAGAGAATGAGGCTTTGCTATCCCATTGGTTGGCCTCCGTTAACATATTTATGATTTCAGGCAGGAGAATGCACCAGAAGAGAAATCCTCCCTAAAGTATGAGGTACTTCCTGAAAATTGCTAGAAGTCATGTTCAAAGCAAAGAATGGAAAGTGTTTCTTTGCGCAAAGAGTAGTAGACTTGAGTGTCTCCTTGACAAGGCACCAAAGGAGTTCTGTGAGTTCAGGAAGCCACCTGACAGTTATAGTTTTAACTGGCAAGCATGTGGCCATAATATCTCTAAACTTCTTCTCCCTACTAGTAAAATGACCCTATAGTTGAAGAGTAATGATAAAGAGAACAGGTGAAAAAATTCTGGGCTTGAGTCTTAAACACAAAAAAAAATATGAAATGTCATATGTTTTCACAAGTGTTTTACAAATGTTACTACATTTCTGTTCACAATGACTATCCAAAAATTCTTTAACCTGGTTCCATAGCCTTTCCCTGGTCCCAAAACTTGTTGACTAATTTTACCGGAAATCTCCTTTAATTAGAAGTGGCCGCAGAGTTAGCCTTTCATACAAACTTTAAATTAGAAGTGTCCACAGGGTTGCATACAAATCACAAACGATGGGTGCTAGCCAAACCACATACTGTAGATGTGGCTTTGTTGGGAGAACCTAAGAATTCTTATTCCAAAACCACAGGTGCCTACTACTATCTTATTTGGCTCTAGTAGTAATAAAACTGACAGCTTGCATGTTAATCAGCAACTCCAAGTCCACATGGTGTAAGAGGTTTAATACATCAGTAATCAGTTGGCCTATGAGCACAGCCAAACATGTCACAACAAAATGAGTCATCGCTTGAGGAGCTTTAATAATATCAGCAATTTATGTAATTCGGGCAGATGTTTTAACTTCTTCTCCAGAAAAAATTCACATCCATGTTTCCTGGTTTTCTGTTCTATTTGCACAAAATCATAGAGGAGAGAAAATTCACAACTCAGAGCTTCCAAAAATTGATAAGGAAAGACTAAGTTTGGAATCAGGCAAAACTGCATTTGACCCAAGTCTATCCAGGTCAATTCATTCACCTGAGCAGATTATCTTTGCAAGCACAAGGAAATCACCTGTAAAGCTTGTGGCGGGAAAGGCCTCCACCTCCTGCACACCCACCAAGTGTGTAGGATCAGCTGTGGTGACTTCAACTTGTGATGTGACTTCAACTCACCTTGAAGACATGGCCTCATAAGGATCCTGATAAGGATCCTAAACACACATTGGTGCCAAGTGAATTGCTTATGAATGTTTCAAAAACACCAAAAGACACATGATTCCCTATCAAGTTGCTCTTGCAGTGGTGTAAGGCTCCGCTTGAAGTCCTTGTTCCTGCTAAAAATGCATATAATATTCTCCTGCTCTACGTATAGTAGAGGATGAGCAGCAATGTCTCCAAAACATCAGCATTCACAGAGAGTAAAAACAAAACCAGTATATCTTGTGAGGAAATAAACATTTCATAACTGCTAATGTTTCCTTTTGGATAAGTAAAAAGTCTGAACACACTAAATAAGAAAAAATAATTTCTAGTTTAAATACAGCTGCAGTAATTCTTATGCACCACACAGCTGTTCAGAGGCCTGGCAGCTGTCCATATCTTATGTGTCTTATCATGCATTTTGCATTATTGTCTTCCTGACACATAAAGACTGTCTTTAACTGTCAAGAAAACACTATATTCACTGTCAGGTAGATACTGCTGCATAGTTAAATGTGCCCATGTCTCAACGCTGCTGGCTTTTGCACCTGTCAAACCTCTTTACTTTCTCCCCTATGAACATGCTCTTGGTACAAAGGAAAATCATTTGCTTTTGCCACTTCTTTCTCTGACATAATCCTACATACTGACAGCAGACCCCAAATTGTACACTTGTATACACACATGTATATTGTGCACATAACTGGGATGACACGTGTTGCAACCAAAGCACCAGCAGATGTGCTCATCACACTGCCAGGGCACAGTGGGAAGAGAGGCCAACAAGTTTTTTCTGCTAGCACGTGATGTCATTCTGAATGCATTTCTTAGAGAATAGAATTTCAGCTTTTACCAAGAAAATGAGAATGAAGAACATCTTACACAGTACCACGAGCATTTCTGTAGCAAGCTCCTCCTGCTTTTTTTTTTTCCAGGCAAAAATAGATGTGATGGTAATGCTGTTGCTCAGGCTGCACAGAGTACATATGATGTAATATGGAGCTAAAGAAAGGAAACCCTTCTGAGGAAGGTTTCCTCCACCCGGGCTCACACCAGGTTCACAAATACCGGTTGCCTTGCAAGATGCTTGTGCAATAGGGAAACATTTTCATTTTTACAGACAAGGAAGCTGTGGGTCAGAGACACAAAGTCCTCCATGACACACAGGACATTCACAGTGTATTAAAATTCCTGCAAGTGTTTTATACGGTCGTATTATGGAAGGCAGGTGCACAGTGAAAAGCAGAGGTGTGTGGTGCTGCCGCCAGTGCTGTTCTGCAGCACAAATCTGTGGTTCCCAGGTTGGAGATGGCTCGTGCCCAGCCAGCTCCAGCGCTAGCAGAGGAATGTGGGTGCCTGCACCAGTCATTGGTGCTGCTTATCTCTGCTACTGTTATGAAATATAAAAAGAGATTTTAAAAGAACATTAAGGTTGAGCAATAGACAAGCAAAGCTTTGCCCCTCCAACCATGGCACTAAATCTGTTTTTCCATTATGCTGTCTTTTTTTCTAAACCATAGATTAACTTCAGTATCACTTGTTAGCCCCACCTTGTCTCCTCCCATATGTGTATATTTGCATTAATTTCGTTGTCCTCATGTTCTAGCATATCGAAGCAAGATGTTTTTACATGATAAGTTCTCTTCTCTCTACGAAACTTAGGTAAATAGTTTTCCCAGAAATGCTTCACCCATTACATACGTCACCTGTAGTTTGTAGATGAAGCCGAGTTTTACTGGGTAGCTACTGTACAAAAGACATTCCTTGGCTCTGTTTGCCTTTAATCTGTGAAATGGTAAGAACAACCACAAGTTACTATTCTTGTGTACCTAAAGATACAGAAAAAAATATTAGTTCATAGGCAATGTGTTATCGCAGGGCATTTTGTAATGCATATACTCTTTCTGACTATTCATTCCTGGGCATAGTTGGGTCCATTTTTAGCCTTTGATAGTACATAGTGCTGAAGTCTGTTTACAGAGTTGTTCATTTCCTGGAATATTTTGCTATAATAAAGGAAAAGAGGAGGCATATTAGAGCTCAGCAGGTGAGTAGCTCATTGCATGTACCAGCTCCTTATCATTTCTCAGATGCATATATTACACACTGAACAACAAAAATATCTTTTGGACAGACTCTGTGCTCTGATTTTCAAAGGCTTGCAAGATGGTAAATGGAAAAAAATATTTCCAGAAGAAAGCTGCACACCTCTCCTAGCCAAATGATGTTTTCAAACTCTCTAAGTTTGAAACATGTCTAATTTTTCTGCTGTCTCCCTAAGTGGCAGATCTTATAGAAAGAGATTTATGGACGTTCCTGGCAGAGGAATGGAGAAGGGAATAGCCTATGGCAGCTTTTACTTCCAACCTTTTCGCAATAGCAAGTCTACAGTTTCTTTTGAATCATGAGAAACATGTTTTGTTTTCTTGTAGTTGTCCTCATGACTGTACACTGTTTTCATCCAAGCTTTCAAACAGGTCAAGAGAAAATGTTAAAAATGTTGTTGCAAAATCTCGGGGTATTCTTGTCCCAAACTGTGCAGTGGCAAGGTTTTGGCAGTCTCACCCAACGGTCAATCGCCCAGAGCTTTGTTCCTGAATTTTGTCTGTCAAACAGCTAGCGAATCCTTCACTCCAGATTTACCTGATCATTCCCACTTATTCCTTCCTAAGCCCCTGCAAACACCTCCTCATTTCCTTGGTTCTTACATCCTCCACCTACTCATAGGCACTCATCATGTCTCCCTTTAGCTATACATACTCAGTCCTTTTAATCTTTCATCATAAATCAATCATTCCACTGCTTAATCATTTATGTTTTCTTTTTTTTTCTTTTCCCTGAAACTCTCTCCAACTCCTCTCTCCCTCCTGTCAGTGTTGTGTGCCCAGAACTGAACTCATTTATCTAATTGCGTGACCCAAGACGCATCCAAGGCAGCATGGTCATCTCTATGAGTCCCTAAGGGGAGTCAATCGAAACGCTAAGAATTTAAAGATAAAATGTGTCTTAGTTGCTGCATCATCACTCTTTTGGATGGCTGTCAATCATTTTGGTGGCACTTCACAAAGAAAAAAAAAAGATTCAAAAATGTACACTGGGTTCAGAGAAAGGTGGCAAATGTTATTATCTAATTTCAGACATGGTGTGGTCCGGGCAATGTAACCTTCACAGAAAGTGCAAGAACTTGAATATAAATTTGAGCTTCATGGCTATGTTGAAGAAGTCAGGCAGTCTCTCCTAACTTGGGCAAAACTTGAATGATCAAGCAAGATGTGTGAGCCACAAAGATTTTACTTTTCACTATAGTGAGAAAAGGAAACAGAGCAAAAGAAATGCCTGGAGAGTGTAGAAGGAAAAGTCTAAGACTAAATGACATCCTACAGAAAAACTATGGTTCTATATCTTTCTATATAGACCTAATAGGGCTATGGAAATATTCATCTTTAATTCTTGCACCAGAGTGTTTGCTTTTCCTGTTCATTTTCCACTGTTCCTGGGAAGACCAAAGAAGTAGCCCCATCATGAGAGTTACTGGCTGTACAAACCAGACCACTGCTCATGCACTTGGTGCCTGTATGTCCATGCTGAAGATGGATGTCAGACATAATCATTGGGACAGGACCTCCACTTAGTGAACTGCTGTTGCTAATGGAGGTGATATCACAAGTAAGGGGACATTATAGAAAGAGACCATAAATACACAGGTGAATATGAGTAAGAGGCTATAAGCACACAGGTGAGTATAAATACAGATAAAGTCTAACAGGGGAGCTACTCCTAGTGGTTTATGGAAGCAGAGCAATTTTATCCCCTTCAAAGGCAAAACCAAAGGCAAGCAGGATACTCTGTTTATAATTTGGGGGATTTTTGAAATCATAACTCTTTCATTATAAAATGCCTTAAGCCCTCAGACACAGCAATCAAACCCTGCAATATCCGGTGTCATGTAGAGAAGTACCTTCTGTATTTTAACAAACATCATCAAAGGGATTAAGTCTAAATCACATTAGTTGTAAGGATGTACTGCTGATACTTCTGATGAGCAAATTTCCTTATCAAAAATGTTATGATTACTACTTTCATAGTGATCTTGAAGGCTCAAATTGAAAAAAAAATCCTGAAATAGGGATCAGCTTAAGCACATGCTCATGTTTTCAGGCTACTTCCATGCATCGGAACCAACAGAGCTTTAATCACATACTGGAGTGGTGCAGAGTCTGAGATGCCTCCTTACACTGGTAAAAGTAACCAAGAAAACAAGCAGAATTGGTTTTCTAATGTCTGGAAATTTTGGAGCTGATGTTCCTTTTTACAGATCTACTGCAACTTTATAATGAACTTACTTCTGAGAGTAAGCTGCTAGCCAATGTTCTTGCTACTGTGTACCATGGGTTCTATGCTAAGCACAGTCTTAATTTCAGTTAATTATGCCCTCAACTGCTTGCATACACAGTGATAGGATCCAACCTGTTACCATCTGATTGTAACTGGAGGTCAGGGGCAAAGTCTTGCAGTTTACCTTGGCCATAGAATTCTGTGCAAATATAACCCACTGCAAGAACACAGCAGAGCCTGAGCATTGCAGGCAGCTTGCAAAAGAAATTCTGCACCACAGTGAAAGTAGTCCTGCACTGTCACAAGGAACTTTTTCTGGATAAAGGCTGAACTATAATGCAATGGAGGTAAGTCAATACATGCATCCTGCACATGGTTATGTTTTAAAGTAATCTTATGAAGTCAGGACACCAAATCCTGAAAGTTTCTTTTGCTCCTTTCAACCACTGGAGGATGTGCAATCCACACACCTTGACTGCAGCTGAATCTTACAAGACTTAACATTACATGATACATTTGTAGTCTGTTAAAATGGAGTTTCTTTATAGGCTTGTATTTTGGAGATGCTACTCTCCATCATCATGAGGCTGGCAAGAAGGATGTGGCCAGATGTGAAGTCAAAAGATGAGAAATCTCAGGCAGAATATATCAAAGCCTAAATCCTCTGTCAGTTTGCACAAGTGTTTGTCTCCTGTAAATAGATGGTATTAAATTTAAACCAGCTTCTTGAGAAAGAAAAGCTGAGTAAAGAAACAAGCTCTGCCAATGTCTGTCACTTGACAGACGGCATGCTAAGGAATGTAACACCTACCTGCAACTTAAGCAGAGCTATCTCAGGTTGGCATGTCTGTGTGAGATCCTTGGTTGGGTACATTTCTGCTGCACTGAGAGCTGGAAATTGTATTTGGGATTTAAAGTTGTTGGTATGCTCTGATAATAACCTTTCTGAAGATTACATATTTTGTACAAGATCTGGCAAACTTTCAGGCAGTTTTCAAGATCACTTGTATATGCAAAAGAAACTTTGATTTGATGATTAAGTTAGATTTATAGCAGCAATAGCATCTATTTGAATATGTATGATAATGTGTGGAAAAAGAGCTATTCTATATTGCACTGAACTGAAATGACATCTGTAGAACGCTAGTAAGCTCAGAGGCAATTTCTCTCCTCCAGTATTTCTGGATATTCAGGATTCTTTTTAGGCCTAACATATATTTCAAGAATGATAATCAAATATATCTGCTCCTTTAATGAGCTCTGTAAGAATAATACCATAGCTAGACCATTTTCATTCATAGAAAGAACTGGTATTTCTTGACTCTCTCTTTCAAAACCTGTGTCTGATTTTTTTTTCCTGCTTATCTGTCCATGGAGTTCTTCCATGAGGAAGGACTGAAGCCCTAATCAATGAATGATGATTCCAGCACTTAAATGTTCAGAAGATCCATTACATAGCCATGCTACTGTTGTCAACCTGGCAAAAGAAATTAGATCCAGTTATCAAAAACAATGTCTAATAAAGCTATTTTTGAACCAAAATATCCAATTACTCTAAGATCAGGCTTCAAACAAAATGCCTGCTACTTAGGTGCTACAACAGGTTTCTATTCACAGTAATTATTGATTTTGGATGTAGAGGTATCTCTAGATAATAAGGTTTAAGGGAAAAATATTGACCTGTCTGAAACTTGCTTCAATAGAGACAAAAATAAGAGAGCTGTACAAAGACAACTCTCATATTGGAAGATATAAAGGAATGTTATCCTAGAGCTATCTTGGGAGATTTTTTTTTTTAGTCTCTGCCCTCAAGATACACTGCTAGTCTCAGATACATTGTTTGTACAGATATTCATTGCTGCTGAGGATATTGTGTGGTGTCTAAGTCAAATATATCCAAGTAAACAAACAATACACAAATCCTTGTAAAGTTCAAGTAAGGTATGAACTTTACACACCCTCTTATATGAAAAGGCTTCTTGGATCATCTTTAGATCAGATATAATTTTCCAGTCCCATTGTCAGAGAGTCAGATTTTGTAAAATAACTAGAAAATATATACATTTTAAAGTTTTTTTGTCAATACATATGCCAATCAATGATTCATGGTAGAGTTAATTCACAGCAAAGCTTTGTGAGCTAATAAAAATTAGTTCGATCTGGTGTTCTCTAAAGACAAGATCATCTAAAGAGATGATAAAGAGACATTCAACATTATATAGGAATGTTCCAAGATGCATTTTAAACCCTCAATATGGAGACATCCTTTTTAATGTTCATTAAAAATTTGCACCAAAATTGCTTTGGAATCAAAAGTGAAGTGTTTAATTAGATGAAAAGCTATGCAGAAAACATGAGGAGTAGAAGTCTATGATCCATTCCAACTTAGAGTAGAGCTGCATTAGATAATGCTGAAAATTTCTGTTTCATTGGAACTAGGACTACAGAAATTGTGGAAAATGCCCTGTCGGACTGGCTATATAATGGTATTATGGAGATTTGCATTTATCATATGATAATAAATAAATAAAATTTTAACTAATAATGTTTTCCTTTAGAAAATGAATTTTTCAGAAGTTAAGTTTTATGGCCAAAAGTAGAGTTGAAGTGATGCAGAGTAGACTAAAGATCTTAAATAAAAAATTTTCAAGAAAATGAAAAGTTTTTTTTTGTCTTTAGGAAATATCCATTTAAAATAAAACAGAAATATAAAAATCTGGCATATGTCAAGATACATGTAGCCAACTACATGTGTTTCAGCTCTATTACTCTAGATACTCTACTTTTTCTTCTTTTCAATAGTTTTTTTAAACCATACTCAGCCTGATAATACTGCCCAGAAGGCAAAGGTTATAAACTAATTTGTTTCACTCTAAGGTAAGCATCTCTATGCTTTATCTCATGTTGCTCTTCAAGCCATAGAGGATGCACCTAGAAAAGTACGCAGAACTACATCATTATCATCATTCAAACTCTTGCACTCTTTCTCAGCTGAGTCTGTGGCCTAAGATGTTTCTGAGTCCCTGTTTTTTTGTACCTTGTTTATGGTATTCTATAAGGATAGGTATGTACTGACTATTGTATGGAGATTGCAAGTTGTATGGAATTTTTCTTCATGATAAGGCTACAATGTTAGACAATGTGAGAAGTAACATTTAGTTTTCTAGTAGTTATGTTTCTGAGCTTAATACATCTTTGCCCAATACACGATCTACTGATCTAAAATGCCTATTGCTTTGTTGCTTCTGTCCAGTCTGGTGATCCATCACAAGGAATGGACAGTGGACTCAGAGCCTAGATTATGTATAGGACTGATGGACACACCAATTGCATGATGATGTAATATATGTTTTTATAAGTTAAAAACACCCAGTTCATTCATGTTTCATGAATAACAGTGTTCCAGAACACAGGAGCGATCAGGTAACAAATAGGTTTTTATTCCTCTAGTCAGCTACTTAAGTGAGAACTAGGTTTTATTTTTTAGTAACCTTGTTCTAATTCCTGAATCTCTTTGATTTTACCTTTTTTTCCACCTGACTGAGAAACTGTTGTAGATTTATACTTTGTGGATCATTCAGATAAAACTATTTACAAGCAATATATAGAATTGGAGAGTTTCCTTATGTCCCTATGAGAATACAAAGATATTCTAACTTTGGGGCTTAAAGTTTAGCCTAGCTATTATCCCTTAAAACTTAAACCTTAAAAAACTTGAAAACACGCTTCAAAAAACTTAAAAATACACTCAACAAGACTTAGAGCAAATCTCTATCTTTGCTTAGGCTTTTTTTTTTTTTTTTTAACTTGTCACTCTGATTTGCAGCCAGATGTGACTGAAGCTAAAAAAGACAATTCTGGCTCACCATTTCTCTCTGTGAACACATTATTATTGCAGGTGGTATGGGGAATACGAACAGGATAAGCTGTTCTACAAGGTCAGCAGATGGTCTATGGGTCACAGTCTGAAAGAGGGAATGACAGGTGCGGAAATCCTAATAGGGAACTGGGTGTGAGAAATGAAGTATTTATGTAACATACTGAAATTTCTTCAGTGGGCATGGCATAGGATTTAGAAGGCAGAAGAGAGATTTTATTGGAATTTATTGGAAGACCGTTGCTGCATATTTAAGTTTGTGGCTGATGACAGAAAACTTGGGTTCATTGTGATTCACTATGAAAAGCCAATGACAGAAAAACAAATACCTGGCAGATAAAAGAAGCGACCACAGAAGAAGACTGAAGACGTTGCAGGTTTTATAGAGCAAAGATGTTTTGCCAATATCTGGATAACAGGTTCCTCATTCTTTCAACTGTAAGCTCTCTATCCACCCCAAAGTGGCTTAGTTACTCTGCATCAGTCAAGTCCAATATTATAGACTTTCAGTCAGCTGAAAAATCGTTGCTTTTACAAGCTGACAATTTAAGAGGCAATTCTCCTTGTTTTCTATTTACTGGAACAAAGACAGGCTATAAATATGGCTCTTGGTACAGTTCAGGGCCAAGCTATGGGTCTGTCTTGGCTTTCTCTACATAAATACAGGTGAGTCATTGGATGTGCCTGTACACACCTTGGAAGAAAAATACCTGAAGTGATCGCTGCCTGCCAGGAACCATTGCCAGATTGCTTGCAATGTCCTTTGCTCCTCCTTGGCTCATCTTCATTCATGAACACGGAGCCAAGTTGAGAGTATGCCCTTCGGCTCCTTTCATTGGCTGGCTCATTGCTACAATGTACATATTTTTTAATGAAAGATTGTTTTCACTGATGTACCTATATAGACACATGAAAAATTCCAGCAGATTTTAGACTGGTTGGACACAAGTTTAACAGCTTTTCTTCCAATGAGTACCTAGCAAATTATTTATGCTTGTGACAGCACACACAGAGGTTTCTGTGCTTCCAACAATTTTACCTCAGTGTTATACCACTAGATATGTAGACATCTTCCTCCTCATATTATGTTAATTTGCCTAAGTACAAGAATAGTAAAGTGGAAAGAGTCAAATACCTTCTGTAGATTAGTGAATTAAACAGATTTTGTAGATTTTGCAGAGTAAAATTTGAGATTGTGCACAAATGTAGTCAAATTATGGTCTTACTTGCACATGTGGAAGCACATAGTAACTCCTAGGAATTCATAGGACTTGTTCTGGGTCATCAGTGGCATAGCTGAAAACCAAGTGTGGTTTGCAAATCAGAAGAAACATAAATTGTCCCTTCATTTGTCATTGATGTTATGTAGGGGGCAAAGTAGTGTTGTAGAGATACAAAAAATATTCCAAAGATGCACCTGAGACAGTAAAGTAAGTGTGTTGTATAGCCAGACCTTAACCAGGAAAATCACCAGTTTTCAAAAAAAGTGTTCTCCTCCTCTGTGCAAGAGCTTTGCCAAAGGGTGTACATGTTACTGTTGCAGCCAAAAATGCTGTTATAGCCAAGGGATGTACACGTTTCTGTGTAAGTGCATTGCCAAAGGGCGTGCAAGATATAGTTCAAAGTTACAGTTGAAGGGGGCATTCCTATCTTTAACGTATGTGATCTGCTTATCCAGTCAATTAAACGCGGTTTATTTTCAGATGGCTGAGGGGATTGCTCATGTGATGCGTAGCCTATTACTGTGGCAGCCCTTAAAAACAAGTTTCCTTTTAACTTTTTACTGTTATGCAAGGTATTACTGGTACTCATGGTATTCCCCATTCTCTGTGCAATACATGCTTCTACAAAGAATAGCTTACCTCCAATTAAATATGGTAAAATGCTGCTTTTCTTTTTCCTCTCAACGTGCCAAATGCATATGACTCAGGATACCTATGACTGCTCCGTGGGCTACCCAGTGGCAACTATAGTCACGCAAATGGCAGGATTCTGACTAAATTGTAGTCACTCAAGAAAAAGATCTGATTGGCTTGCTGAAATTCTCAGCATAAATATTTCTTTCTAATACATAAAGGTGGCAAAAAAAAAGATTATAAGAATGAGAAGGAAAAAAATAAAGAATGGCACAAGAATACAATGCAAGAAAATAGACTTGGGTTAAAGTTCTTTTAAAAAAACACATTCTGAAAGCTCATTCACTTGAATCTTTTGTCTCTGTGCACTATTTTAAAAAAAAATATTTTTCCCTTTCAAAGAAGATGAACACTTCTTCCAAGTTAAAAAGAAATGTGGCAGAAAATCAAGACCTTATCAAGTTTCAAGTTTTCATGTTTTTCATGAAATGATGAATCCTTTATATTCTGGTCAGCTCCACTGGAGTTCTCATGGCTCCATTCTGACAGGTAGCCATAGTTCTCATGCTATAATTTCTTACAATAAACCATTACAGTTATATCTGATAACCTCATAAGGATCAATGTGTTGGAGGTGACCCTAAACAGACGCCTGTGCTCTTGAAGTGTGGGCATTGTCCATCCGTAGACCTCTACAGCATATGGAGCACATCACATGCATCTACACATACTGTGAAGAATCCCAAGACATTGGCCAGTGGTAGATATTCTACATACCTTGTCCAAAGACAAGAGCCTTCATTATGTCTGAAAAATTGCCTTCCTAAATTGCTTGTTTTTCTCCATAGACTACTCAGCAAATCTATCATGACTGAATCAGATTGGATTAAATATAGCTTTTATATATTTAAATATAGATGAGATAAATATCTTTGTGTCACAAATTATTCACAGCAGAAACAAGGCAGTTAAAAGACAAACAAGATGAGTAGAAGCAGGAAATGTGTGTTTGACATGTACATGATGAAAAATGAGTTTAGAAGAGAAACAAATTAGAAGAAATGGGACAAAGTTGTTCAATAGTAGTCTGGAAGAGGTGAACTAATGTATCTTACCTACCTCATCCTGATCAAAAGTCAAGGAGCATCAAATAGAAAGGAAGGAAGAGATCTGAATTTGGAAAAGGGTATCCTTTCCACTGTACTGATCCCAGAGTCAAGATCATGGAAAAGACCCCAAAGGTTTCAGAAGACTGAGAAAAGTATGTCAGGTATATCAGGATAATGACAATATCAGATTGTTTTGGCTAGTGAAAAACAGGTAATTACTTTCTCACAATACCAGTGAAGGGTTACACTGTTTTATACACAGTGTAAATCCAACTGCTCACCCTGTCACTAGTTGTATGAAAAAGGAAAAGTGCATATTTTTACCAAGCCTCTATTTGATTTCTGAATGTGTAGCCATATTTACCTAATTCTTGTAAACAAGCCAAAACTTGCATGCACAAAGTCAATATTTTTCTCCACAAATTTGTTTAGAATTTGCTCCTTATGTTGCATGTAAAAAGTAACATCTCTTTTATTTGCTGAAATGAAATCATTTCTAACTTTCTCTTTTATGTCTTCCACTTTTACAAGATGTTTCTCCTGGCAATATCAGTCAATTTTCTTTACCTTATTCTTTGTTCCTACATTGCCAATATTTCTGTGCTGCTGACTTTTGCACATATCCTCAGGAGTTTTTCTGAGGATATCGTGAACAGGAGACCCTGGATGTTTACCAACTCCTTACTTATTTATTACACCTGGCTCGCTTCCTAGGACACAGTGAAAACAGTGTCTGTTCTTGTTGATTGCTAAACAAATCTTGTAAGGAAACAGTCCTCTTGTATGTCTAGGAACATTGCCTTTTCCTTTGGGACCATCAGTGTTGTCAAGAGCAACACCTGGAAAGTATCTGTTGTGTATGCTTTGGTACAAACCTTGCTTCCCGCATGCACATTTTTATCTAAATTTTCTACATTACTCAAAGATCTGCCTATTCCTTTTTTTTTAATACTTCTTCAAGACTACACAAAAGTTCCTGATCCTCAAAGGATTTCTCTGATTCTACAGCCAGGACATACACTTTCCCTATGTAGTGAGTTCAGTATGATGTAGGGTTGAAATTTTCACATCTGGATATTCATCTCCCATTAGAAACATTATTCTAGATATTTCCAAAGACCTCCAGGAATGCTTATGTAGATGAGTCCCTTGTCTCATTTTTGACTATTTTGCCATTTAAGTGCTTCTCAGACATTAAAACTTGTATTATCCTAATGAGACCTCTGTGATAGTGTTGCTTTGCCTACTGGTCACTGTAAATCTCTAGCAACAAAACATCCACATCTATTTTTTCATATCTGCCAAGAAAGTCACATTTCGCCACCTTTTAATTCTTACCTGCCACAATTTCAATGCTGAGATGTTTTTACCAGAGCTACTCCTGTATGTCTAAAGGGTCTCCCCTGCTGTGTAGCCACTATTTTAAACCTGAAGACTGTCTGGGAAAGGACAATCAGCATCTCAGTTCTGAAGGGCTTTTTAAGCAGCTAAAAACCTTTCCTGTCAACCTGCCATACGGACTCTTATATATGCCTCTTTCACACTGTAGCTCTCTGGGGTTTGGCCTAATATGAAACTCTCTAAAAAGGCGGAGCTGCTCCACAGAAAGTACTTGCAGAAAAGTTGGGAAAAAAGAAAGGAGACATCAGAGAGGAAGGATCTAAAAATGACAAAGTAATCCTCTGAACTGCTAAGGATGCTTCTCAATTGCATTTGAGTGTGATATATGCTACTTCTTCCTGAAAGCACTTGACTCTTCTTGGTGCTTGAACACATGGTGAGCTCAAAGAGATGACAACAATATGACAACTGTAGGGTGTGACTCCTGGGTGTTTATCACAAAGTGTCTCCCTCCACAGCCGGTATTGGCAGCCTCAGAAAGCTTGGTAAACCCTCCTAGATGTGTTCCCAAGAGGAGGACTATGTAGTTGCTCTCCTGCACCCATCACTTGCCACGACACAGATACGATGCATTACTCTTGTGATCACATATGACACTGTGGGGAAATGCAGGCACAGCACCTGTCTAGCCCCCTCAGCACTTTAACACAATTCCATCCTCTGCAACACATACCCATAGAAATCCATCCTCTATTTCTCATATTCCAACTGCCTGACAAGTTTCCAATATCTTTCAGTTTGCTAAGATTAAGAGGAAAACGAAAATACTTACTTTTAAATTCCCATTGTGCAGGTGGTGACATATGTCCTGCTATTTTACAGATTTCTGATGTGACTGGGGAATCAGACACAGCAAGTTTGCTTTTGCACAGACCTGCAAGAGCAGGTAGAGCTGACTGTAGCACAAGAGGTTACAGGTATCTTTAATAACTATAATCTATTATTTTATCTACCACATTGAATGCTTAATAGTGGTAAGAACAGAGAGCGGATATGCACAGTTGTTCACTGTAGAGAGTAAAACCATCTCAAGCATGAAACTAGTAATCCTGCTTACTTGAGCTATATCACACTTGAAGAGCATCTGTGTTTTGTGATCACTCTCCACCTGTGCAGTCAGACCCTTGCATGCCGTTTGGCAAGTACAGGCATCATGTTGAAACGACATAAACACTCTTAAGTAGTGTTGAAAGTAGGGGATGGCATTAGCAGCATGGGACAGGAGTCGGACAAAGGCAATCCATGGTGAGTGACTTAATACACTAGAAGTTGGGGCTCAGGGACCTGGATTTCTCAACAGAGATAAATCTTCATTTACCACTTAGCAATATATGATGCACTATCTCTTTGTCTTATACCTAAAATATCTGCTACTGGCCATGGGGACATCATTGTGGATGAATTACACTTTAATCTGAACTAATTCGGTCGTTCTTTTGATGCTTATTTTCTAAATGCTCATCCTATTTGTATAACAAAGCTTACTCTGCGAATGAATTCAAAAGTTGAAGAGCATTTCAAAATTATTGTTGAAAACTTGCATAATTTTGTAGACTCCTGGCGTCAAATTGTCCAATCTGGCCCAATCTGGGTAAAATCAGTGGCCCAGTACCCAATATCCAAACCAGGATTTTCACAGCCCCAACTATGTCAATGTTCAACTGAGGATTGTAGAAAGGCAAACTCCTGGTCTATCTTCTTTTATCTTTTTTGGAAGTTAAACAGAATAGAAGTTAGTTATTTGTATAATACTTTGGGCTGGTCTAGAGGAAAAAAGATCAATCACAGCTGTTTGGGGGTTGTTTTTCTCTCTTGCACTCTGATGCACAAATTAATCCACTGATTAATCAAACAATTCATTGACAAGAATCCTGATTTATGTTGAATTAAGTTACAGCATGCAAATATTTGCACAGTGCTGGATGTAGATTTAAAAACAGACTCTAGGAGTATTTTTTTTAACCCTGGACATTTTTTGAGGATAGTTCAAGTGCAAAACTGAAGCAATAGCATCCTTCCAGGTGATCTCAATGGACATACTGTGAGAAGAGTCAAACTATTTCTCTTAAAACCTTAATCTGATAAAAACTGACTGTGATTTT
Source organism: Nothura maculosa (assembly GCA_032353885.1). Taxonomy (NCBI): domain Eukaryota; kingdom Metazoa; phylum Chordata; class Aves; order Tinamiformes; family Tinamidae; genus Nothura; species Nothura maculosa. The sequence goes on from JAUBOD010000514.1 coordinate 348,425, forward strand.
CAAAAGCATGAAGGGCAGCAATGTGCCTTCCTCCCACTAATTGCTCAGTGCAGTCAGCCACCTTTCTCCAATTTATACTTTTAAAAATCTCCCTTCTTTGTCCTGAAATATGTGTTAACAGTAAACTCTACTCAGGAAATTCTCCAGAGAAAGCCAACAAGTATATTTGGACTTTCCTATGGATATGTGAAGAGCAATAAATTACCCAAAGGACAGGAAAAGAGGCTGATGTTTTGCAAGCATGGAAGAAATCAACTTCTCAAGGGAAAAGAAAAAAACAAAAGGTAGAAAAGTCGAAAGTTTGTCTGTGGCTTAGGATCAGGAACAGCTTTAAAAAGTAACTGCATAGCAATATCAAATTATTGAGGCACTGAAAGGCACTGCTAGGGACATTTTCTCTGTTGAAAGAAGACTCAAGGGTTGCTGCACTCTTAAGTAGTAGAGGACCATCTAGATCTATAAGTCTGAGCACTTCATCTCATCTTTACACGTTCTGCCCAATTCATGAGATGATGCTTATGGTTTTTTTAATGTATTTTAATTAGTTGCATTCAAACCCAGCTGATTGAAGAAATTTTAACCCATGATTTAAACAGATATTTCAGTCTTTATTAGTGTCTTCTATCTAGTTTGAAGAAACAAATTTACAATCTGTTTTGCTTAACCGGTGCTAATTTTGTGTATATATAAGACCTAAGAGAATCAGCCTTCTCTGCTTCAGTTTCTTTATCCATCAAGCAGAAAGAATATAATTTACTTATTTTTATAGAGATTGGCAGCATGGCATAACATCTGCCTGACTTCTGCGAACACATGGGAACATGATGCACCTCCTGCCTTGCCTCCCCACTTTTGTTAAATCCTGCAGCCCTTCGGGGCTGTGTGTGGCTGATCTCTGCACTGGGTAATTTTCAGCAGCCTGTCTCTCTGGGCTTTTGCTCCCATGCAAGCAAAGAAGTCGTGACATAAGAGCAATGCCTGCAAACAAAGCTATCTTTATAGAGTTTATCTCCATGAATCAGTAGAGCTTGCCCATTCCTGCCCAATTCTTTTGGCTCAGACACCTTAATACTGACTATATCCCTTGCTATATGCTGAGTAATCTGTTGTGAGCAATGCTCCCAGAAAGGCCCCATTATGCACGCTCCCCTACCAAGCAACATAAAAACCCTGCCTAAATGGCATGCAAGGCTGTGGTGATTAAAGTCCCATAAGTCTTTAAACGATTACTTATGTTTCCCAACCACTATCTAGCGATTGTTGAAGCACCTTGCCAGAAGCCTTCTTTGTGGTGAGTAATGAAATAATACAAATTGATGAGGCCAGAGGTTGATTTTTAAAGGAAAAGAGGCCACATTTGATAATAGTGTCAGTGTATTTGTGTGAGCTACCAGGAAGATTTTTCTATGGACACATTAGACAATCTCTCATGATTGTCTGCACAGGCATTTCAGACCTTAAAAATCTGCATAGCATCCCTGGGCAATGTGGGGAATGTGTATGGACATGGACAGTGGGAATCACTCAGGTGCTTTGTTCTTAGGTCAGATGTGGATAGGAGACAAGGTGCAATCTCAGAAACGCTTGGGTTCTCCTCTCTGTCTGCTGCAGGTGCACTGACTTGTGGACCATTTTTTCCTGTAGGTTATTTATTTTGCCAGTATCCCAAAGTCACAGAGGAGCATCCTGCAGCTTGGTTGGACTTCTCATGGTCTGTGCTTGCCCAGGAGGGAAAAATCATGAAAAGCTCTTTACATACACTTTCCATTTTGTGATTCTGCTGAAAATGTGCTCTAGGTGACCCTGCTTGAGCAGGGGTGTTGGTTTAGGTGATTTTGAGATCCCTTCCAATCTCAACCATTGTGTGATTCTGTGATACTTCTATTACACCCTTGACTTTGAAGTAACCCCTAAGCACTACCAACAATACACATAAACACAAGAGTAAAAGAGTATCACAGTAGCTCTATTGCTTTCTCTATTTTAGAATAGAGGGATGCTCTATGTGTGCTAAAAGCTGAGGATTTTTTTGGATTCTTTTTGTTTGTTTGTTTGCTTGCTTTTAAGTTTAATTGGGCATTGTTCCCATGAAAAAGCTTTGGCTTAAAGTTACTGCATTGCAGTATACCACATTCAGCTGTGAGACTCAAATTCCAAATGGCAGGCTGAGATTCCTCCCAGCTAGGTCTCATCTAAACTAGATCTGGGAAACTAGATCTTTTTATTTTGGGGATAGAAAACATGAGAAAAATATTTGAGTTGGATATTTAAGCATTTGTG
>JAUBOD010000514.1:356875-404984 GCA_032353885.1 Nothura maculosa
ACAAAGTTTTAGTTATCTTATCTGGGACCTGGAATACTGAATGAGCACAGGATCCTCACCAAAGATTGGATAGAAATCAACCATAGGGGTAATCCAGGAAAGAAAATGGGTACAAAGTACCTTTTCACACCTGAGCAGAATTATGAACACCACAGAGGACATCTTGGTGGAGAAATACATCTCTGCATAGCTGTTATCACATGTAGGATGGCTAGAAGGACTGCAGAAGTGTGGATCTTGATTTTGCTCCACTTCTAGCGCCCCCAACATCTTGCCCAGCACTTGAGGCAGACTTAAAAGATGGAGATGCTGAGCTGTGCTGGGTCAATGCCTAAGGACAGTCAGTTAGTGCTGAACTGAGGCTCAATCTAAGTCCTGAGCAGGAGGCCAACAAGCTGAGACAGCACCATGACGTGGTTGCCCTGGAACCCGTCACATATTTGTCCTAAAACCATTTTGAAGGAAAGCAATGCAAAATCCAGAGAAGATGTTGTCTTTTTCAGTCTAGGTGATACCTCGCTCTGGCTTGGATTCTTGTGAAGGTTTAGAAGCCCAGCTTGCAGAGCCCGGAAATTTGGTTATCCATAACCTAAGCTATCAGTATATTTTCTACTGTTCCAGAGGACTAGGAGGATGCTGTGGCTGGTGCCAAGGCATCTTTAGTACAGGGAAAAATGTTCTGGCTTCCCATCTCTGAGAATTTTTTGGTAGTGAATATATGTCAAGAAACTAGTATATGGCATTTGTCTGCAACTATAAGACCTGTATCCTAGTTCCTCTTTATTAAAATAGGAAGTACATTACGATCCGTGTGTGTGAGCTTTAAACACACACACATGCATGCAAACTTCTTTCCTGATAGAAAGTGCAGTGTAAGAAAACTGCAATGTAAAGATGAATCACAACCATCAAAAACACATTTATTACTTATTCTCTCATTTACTATGTAATGTGTACAAAGGTCAACACAATTCACTCAGTATTTTTTATTTAGGAGACATTTTTTCAAGTTTATTTGACATTATTTTCTTCCGAAAAGAATAAATAGTAGTCAGAAACTTTGTAACAGGAGTGTTTGTTAAATTCACTTATTTTTGTAAGAGTTGTTAGCCAGGGTAGATCTTGAAAAGTAGTATGTCTCTTCCATCCAACAGTATTGCAATAATGCTTGTATTTCTCACCTCTGGGCTGGAGAGACTATGAAAAGTATCTCCCCTTTTTTTTCTGTCAAAATCTTTCAAAACTACTCAGTCCCTAATTTCATTATAAATTGGACTTGTACAAATCCTTACAAGTATGGTTGCCCTTTGACAGTTCTTCCTGCTTTAGTCTTAAGAACAGCAATGGGAACAGGACTCTTGATCACAGCAGGAATGCGTTTATGATCATGCATTGCTCAAGTCTGTTTTTATTTCTCGTTTTATGTAAAATGCTGCAGTAATCCCTTTAGAATTCCCCTCAGCTTAAATCTCAGAGACTGCTCAAGACTGCCTCTTAATGTCTCAAGAGCACTTCAGCTCACATAAGCCTCATATTCAACAGGTAAAGCCCACTTTGTTCTATAGAGATGGCTGAAGTAATGTAAAATTAAAGTTTTAATCTTCTGTGGTAACTCAGACTGTCCCCAGTCCAACACAAAGACACTAAAAGTCTGTTAACTTTTAAGTAAGTAGAAAATTCTTTGATTGACAGTGGCCTGCTGTATTGATCCCCAAAACTATGCCACGACAAATTTTATTACAATTGGGTGAGAAAACTTACTGCACACTTGGAGAACGCAAGAGGATTCATTTCACTATTAGCAAGGTCTCTCCATTATAATCATTATAAACCCTAATTGACAGGATTTAAAGGCAATTAAAGTCGAGACCAAACATTTTCAACAAATTCAAGGAGGATTTTTGCTTTTTTATTTTCTTTAAAGTTATATTTAGACTCCATCAGTCAAAAGAGAAACTAGGCACTTGAGAGTTCAGATGGCTAGTAATTATAAGAAATAGAATATAGTCTATGCAATTTTATTCTCATTAGGAACTTCACACAGGAGCTTAACCCATCTTCTCCAAGTTAGCGGCCAGATGCTTGTACAATGGACTGCACCAATTAAGAATTAGGCAATACTGTTGTAGCCAGGGCTGGCATTCAGGTAGATATGGACATGGCCAAACTTAACAAATATCTCTTCATGTATTATACCAAAACTCCTACTCTACCCCCTCAGCAAACCAACAGAAGGTACCCTAAGGTTGCCTGGGCTGGTATCCCTCTCTCTTGCTGGGTTTGCCAAGAAGAACAAATGCAACTCAAGAGATGACTCCAGAAGTAGAGCAGCTGGTTATTTTGGCATTTCTGCTCTGGAAGGAATTCTGCTATTTCTATTTTCTTGTTTGTTTGTTTTTCTTTTCTATCCTGAGCTGAAATACGAATTTCTTTATGTAATCTAGTTCTCTGGAAAATTACAGCTTGTCAGGCATCTAAATAAAACATTTTGTTTGAGGGTAATCAGTACTAGTCTGTTTCCATTGCAATGGCTCCAAATCCTTATCGGAGATATGGAGGACCAGGTAGGTCTACTGCAGGTTGAGCTGAACAGCTCTTGAAAGTGCAATAACTAGACCTTGCATTAGATATCCACTGATTACAGTGGGAATTTAGCTCGCTCACATGAACAAGCATACACATCCTCAAATTGAGGTATCTTAATCTGGGATGTGAATCCACCCAGAATGATTAGTCTGCTTAGCTGTTTGTTTCACTTAGAATAATGACCATGGCCATTGTAAATCTGTCTAAGTCCTTTCAACAAAATATCATTCCTGGTCTGAAAATGCCATATTTAAAATTTCTGCATGACCCTGTAGCAAAAATTGATGAAATTTCCCTGCAGCAAAGTTTTCAGATTTATGAAATAAATAGATATAAGAGAGTACAGGGAAGTGAGGTCCATAGATTATCCTGTTTTGCCTCTACTCTGAGAGCTCACTGTCTCAAAGGATCCAGCAATGGTGCTTTCCCTTCTATACCTTGCTTCTTCCACTCTCTTTCATGCTTTGTATTCAGATAAAGCCTTCACACTGCAAACTCCAAAACCAATTCTGACCTTAAACTCTCCGGTTTGAGAGTTTTGCATCAGACATTCTGATTCTATCTATTTAAGAAATCAAAGCTTAACTTTCTGATTTAGCTTAATTAATTGATTTAAGAAATCAATTCTATGTCAGGAATCTCGTGTCCTGTAGCTAATAAAACAATAGGTCCTTGACACTTCATTTAAACAGGTAAGATACACGGCAGAATAAACTAGTATATACGGATCTCATACTATGTGAATTGCAGCTGCAAAGAGTCATGGGTATGGAAATACAAGTGTTCTCTCTTATTACTATTGTATAAATGAAATATAAAGCAAAAATTATTACTTCTGTCTCAAATTTGCTTCTGGAGACATTTGTTTGTCTCCTGTGGTACTGAGTTAAACACAGAATCTTGCTAGAAATTTGCAGGAATCTATATAGATCCATTCAGAATCTGTGACTTGGGGAGTCTTGTTGTAGTTAGGTGTTGCTTATAAGAAAAGATGGTTAAAAATATATAACAGCCATTCAAAGCAAGCTTCCAAGATTTTTGCTTTTCCCAATAGTAGATTTCATTATTCATACCTTCAGTTTTTGCTGAAGTCCTGCAGCAAGAAATAATGACAGTCCAATTTAATTACTGCAGGCCATAATTTTAAAATTCAGCTAAAAGTGAAATTAGCTAAATTTGGCCCTGTTATGTCAGTGTTATCAATCAGAGTCAACAGGCCTGCAGACTTGGAAAAATGACATTGGCATCTCTGGAAGAAATGCTGAAGCTGTAAAGTGTAACCTCAAAACCTGTTGGCCTCATTTGATGGCCAAGCTAATGAACATATTCAAATATCAAAACATCTGACAGAGCACATTTATTTTTAAGCATTTGAAAGCATGTTTTTAAAAGCATTTTTAAGCAATTACTTTAGGCCTGACCATGAATACGCCTTCTGAAGGAGCAACTCTACATTATCTTGGAAGCCATAGACACAAATGGCACTCTGTACCAGGGCAGTGTGGAACAGTGGCTGAAACAATTTTATAAAATGCAGAGGAAGGATACATTTGAGTTGACTTGATTTTAAAATACTGTATTACTTTCTCACCTAAAGAAAATGTAATTTAATTTGACACAAAAGTTATGTTAATCTTACCTAAGTTAGATGGTTACGCAGGGTCACCTACTCATCCTGTCATTCTCATTACAGTCAATGAGAAGAAATAGACACTCCTGAGTCACTGCTTATGTGCTCTATTTTAAACATCAACTTTGGGAGGAGATGATCTGTGCCCTCTGATGCCACTGATTACACAGGCTGCATACAACAAAAAAAATCAGAAATAGAAATATTTTCCTCCTTCAGAATCCAGAATTATTTAGTTTCCATTTTTAGATACTCACAGATCAAGTAAAGCTATGTATTTTGGCAAATGCATCTTTTGACAGCTCCCCTTTTCCCCTCAGAATAAGGCACCCACCTTGCCTAGCTCTGCTCAGCTCTATCTAAAATCAGGTGCTTGGCTGGCTCTGTGCTGCAGTTTTAAACATCTTGCTGAAAGTGTGCAGCATTATAGACAATTTCATTTCATAAATGCAGAGTCTGTGAGCAGTGCCAGGATAAATATAGGACTCTAATTACTTAAAGAAAAGGCAAATAAGAGGTGGTGAAAGTTCCTCTTCCAACATCCATCTCTCTCGCTCAAGACTTTATACAGTTATCCATCACCATAGCAGCTGAGAGCCTGCTCTGCAAAAGCCTGGAACAATGCAGTAAACCTGGGAATAAAGTGCATCAGCAAAATGCCCCCTAGCTGGCATTTGATCACTCTGTCATGGGGTTGTTTGGGCTAAAGTGAACAGTTCAGCAAGACCTTTTCGGAATGACGACTAGCTGAAGACAAATAATGATATTCGTGGCCAGGGAGCAGGAGATAAAAAATCTGGGTTATATTAAGTTGCTACTTCCCTAAAGAAAGATTTGGATACAGTTTTTTAATCTTTCTGGATCTTAGTTCATTATTCTCCGTATAAGAGAAATTCTGTAGTTTATCTAGTAAATAATACAACATACAGGAAAAGTTCTTGTGCCAAGGACCAAACCTGAGAGCTCTCTATCCACAGAATCACAGAATGGTTGAGGCTAATAGGGACTTCTAGAGCTCATCTAGTCCAATTCTTCTGCTCAAGCAGGGACACCTAAAGCATGTGGCACCTGGTCGCATCCAGGCAGATTCTGAAGATCTCCAGAGAAGAAGACTCCAAAACCTCTCCAGAGCTCTGCCACCCTCACAGTAAAGAAGTTTTCCTTCATATGGAGATGAAATTCTCTGTGTTTCAATTTGTACCCATTACCCCTTGAGCTATTGCTGGTCACTACTAAGAAGAGTTTGGCCCCATCCTTGTTACATTCTCCCCTCAGGTGTTTGTAAATAGAATTTGTATACCCGCTCTTAGTTCCCAATCACTTCTTTAGTTTCCATGTATAACTTTTCCCCCATCTCTTTAAATTTGTGCTCTTTTCACTGGTAAAGTCTTATAAAGGAAAGGCAGGGAGTGCCCCAATGAGATCAGCAGCCAGGTTTGATGTCTGAGAGCTCTTAGAATCGGGGTATTTGATCTCCCCAGACTGAGGGAGACACCGAACCTGCCCAAGTGAGGAGTCCCACTGCCCAGCTCTAGCTAAGCTAGCATCTGAGAGAGATCCTGCTTTATTTTTTGATCTAAGTCTTATTCCCTGTGTTGGTCGAACATCTTCTAAAAAGGCCAAGGTGCTCTCATGCAAGGATGTAAATGGAGCAGCATCTCAGCTGGGATTAAGATCCAGACTAAGATATTTAAATACAGGGGTATATAGTACATAACCACACTCACATGGAGACATCAATGTTCCAGACACCTACATTTAGGTACCTTACTCCTGAAGTGCATCTCTTAATTTCTGAGTCATGAGTAGACATAAGCATGAAGGAATAGTCTGACTCTGCCTTTCCAAGCCGAACTCATTCTCTGCTTGGGCAAAAGATAACTTTTAGTACTTCAGAAGTTATAAATACCCATGGAAAGCCAGCCTTCAAAACTGCCATTTGGGATTTATGCCCCCTAGGGAACTAATTTAGGAGTTTAAAGCAGAAGGCTCTTGTGCCTGGACACACTGTCTAGCCACAGGTAGAAACAAAGCTCCTCTCTGAAGGACAATTTGGGATGGAAATCGAAATTTAATTCACCCTTTAACTCACCCTTTGAAGGTGCCTTTCTTTCTCTTTTACCTAGACAAGAGCTTTGGAAAGCAGCTCTACTTTAGGCACTGAGACAACAGCATAAATATCTCCACCTCACATTCCCTAGCAGCCAGTTCTAGTGACCAAAAGTTTTCTTTCACTCTGGTCGGTGAAATCAGCAGGTATGTGCTGAAATACTTGTATGGCTGACACTGCTTTTGTAGGATGACATTTTGGTCTTATGCAAATCAACGTGTGTTTTACTGATGCCTTCATTGCAGCCGGATCTTTTCCCCAAAGTCTTAGATCTAATAGCCTGTAACTTGCTACCAGCTATCACTGGAGGATTTTTGATTTAGCCAAGAGAGAAAATATTTTTGATGTGCCAGCTAAAATTTTTAATCAATTCAATGAAGAAAAAGCTCCTCTTCCTACTAGAATTTTCTATTTCTTCCTTCTCCCTGGAAAATCCCATTATCTTCTGTCATGTGTCAAAATATATCTACTGAGTATTGATATCAAGCAATTATATGAGAACAAGATCATTTGTGTATGGTATGAGAGCAGACAGAAATGATTGCATTCTGAATGCATCTCATTGTAGCAATGTGGCAAAGACTTCAACCTCACATGGAAATAAGCTGTGCATGTAAATTACTTTGTCTAAATGGATTTTCATTAGAATTGGAATCTAAGAAGTTCAAAACTCACTAATGTTCTTTGGCAGGAGCCAAATGGCTGAGTCAACATCACTTTTAGTCTTTAGTGCCTCTTTTCTATAATGCTGAACCACTGAAATGGTCTGATCAAACTTGGCATTGCAGAAAGCGCACTGTGCCAGATAAGTTAAGTCATAGATTGACTCATCCTCGGTGTATGACAAGTGCTAAATGAGCTACTGATCCCAGGGTACCTGGGTAGAGCTCCCTGTGGGATTGGGACAGGGCAAGTAGGTGATATTAATATTGGGTGATTCTGACATGTGCCTTATTGATTTTTATTTATCTTCCACAGGTTTCTCCTTTGCACTCTATTTAGGTGCAAAATAATTATTTTATCCATGCAGCAAAAGAAAGAAGCCCCATATTTATAATCAAAATGAGTGTCATGATGACCTCTTCTCTAAGTAATTTTGAGCAGGATTTAGACCTGAGGAAGGAACTGAATTTAGATTTTAAACCTTTCATCTCTGCAGGATTTTATCTGGAGGATTTAAAAGAAGTATACCCTAAGTTCTAGGTGGACTTATGAATCCAGGGATATCACTAAGCTAAGTCAGAATAAACACTGAAATTTAGCAAATTACCAGTTTCCAGTTTGGTACAGTGAAAGCACGATACCAAGCAATATAAAAGCTAAAGCAAGCTTTTGCTTTAGAAAGAGGTTGGAATAGCACCTCTTGGTTAGCAAGAGCAATCCTTCACTGCCCCAAGCTTTGCCAAATCAATTACATAAAAGTTTTAGTACCAAAGTATTGCGGATGCCATTAGATAAACTGGGAAAATTACAACTGGCAAATGAGGGATTATTTTTAGCTCAAGAAGGCAAGCGAGCTTTAAAATAATGCAAGCAGGAAGTTGAACTAACAATCTCAAGTTTAGAATCTGAGTGGTCCCACGACCTCGTTGTCCTAACTTTTAGAGGATGTAATACGCTACAAAGTAAGAAACAGCTATAGCTTCTAGCAGCTCCCAATGCAATGAAATGTGCTTGGCCTAGACGTTCACTTTCAGGGTTGTTAGTTGCAAAGGTAATACATCTTGAAGCAGCTAGAAACTAGACCCACTTTATCCAATAAATTGACCAGGCAAGGCTATTCGTTTGACCTTAATTATCCAAGTGTTCACCCAATGCTGTGCAGACAGACAATGTCAGTTGACACATTGGTTCTGCTAATAGTAATACTTAGCATTCCTCATCATTTGTCATCTTCAAAGCACTTTCCAAATTTTACTTAACTAATATCTTTGAAGATGCCAAACTGTTTGCTGATATTTCACTGATAGTTTCTACTCTTTCCAGAGCAAAGGAAAAGATGCTATTTCCTAATTAGATTTTAGTAAAACCCTACTGGCTTCCCCTTCTCCTCATCTGGTTTTCTGGCTCATTCTGTTTCCAGGAATCTGCCTTCTTCCCCGTCAGCACCTGGGGGAATTATTGCTTTATTTTCCTTTTAAAATGTAGATAACAAATTGTTGCCAAAGTAAATCCCCTTCTTCCTTTTTTTTTTTGGGGGGGGGGGGGCAAATTCATGTGCCTCATCCTTAACTTTCAGAACTTCAGTATCGTTATTAGGTAACAAGATAGGAGTCTATTTGTTCCAAAAATCAGGCACAGTGTTACATTTTTTTCTACTTTTCTTTAAGTTTATGCATGGAATTTCCTGACTTTGTGCTTATTAATTCCCTTACAAATCAGATGCTTGAATTATAGTCCACTCCTCCAGCCAAAGTATCTCCAAATTTTGTAATATGTTTTTGATCCCAGACTTTTCCTGTGTGCCAGGACACAGAGGATAGTGGAAGATTGTGCCATCAGCCACATGACAGCATTCTCACCTGCTTGATTTCTGGTGACATAGACATTACAGAGACTTTTTCTTCATTTTGCTCCATGCTCTCGTTGTTTTTCCCTATAGTTCTGCTCTAGCTGTGCACTTCTTGCAGGTCTCACAAACACATTGCAGTGCCCATCACCTAGGACAGAGCCCTGGTGTGCACATACACACACACTTTACATGCATGTGCACATCTCCATGCAGGGCTTCCATCCTCCATTCATAAATCTCTATTTAGCATACTTTCATTGTGCTCAGCAAAACACTCAAACATAAAAGTAAGGGTAAAAGTGAAGCCAAATATACTGCCATTAGCAATTTAGAAATATTTAAATTTAAATATTTAAATTAAAAAATGGTCAAGATGTAATGTATTTATCGATATCCTCCAAACTATAGGGAAACAAAAAAAAACACTCCTTCCACTAGCTTTCTGAGATGTGAAAAAATCTATTTCAATCAGACAGCAGTTACTTCTGCCAGCAGAAAATCCATCTGGCCTGACTCTAATAGGACTCTAAAAACAGCAACAGTGAGAGAAACACCCAGAGCAGAAACACTTGCTGAGGATATGGTCAGCAGCTAGTGCATCTTGCAGGGACTCACTGTTTACTCTCCTGGAAATTTAGGGAGAGCTTTTTTAAAAGAATAAAATATTGAAAAAAAAAAACAAAAAAAAACAGGAAAATGAAAAAGAAAGTTGGAAATAAAGAGGAGTGATATCTCAAGGAAAAAAAAATTAAACCAGTCTACTTATTCCATCAGAAGCCCTTCACAGCTCAAAAGGCCTCTGAGCAGCTGTGGACTAGAACAGCACATGGAGGAGGCAGGAGAGAGAATAAGGGTACAAGGCGATGGCTGTGTCAAAGACTACCCAGAAGCACAGAATGTTTCTTTTATGATGATTTGCCATGATTTGCCATGCCAATGTGCTCTTGCCTTCTCATGAAATTATTTCTTGACACAGTTATTCTGGTATCAATTGTCCTGCTCTCCAAGCTCTTTTCAGGAGGAAATCATCCTTTTTAGGATGCGACACAATTTATTCATTTACAACATTTTTTGATGGCCCGCTGGCAAAACAAACTGAAAGGCTTTGTTTGCTTGTTGCTTTTTAAGCAGCTGTATTTATAATGCTTCATACATACCTCAGGTGTGTTTCATCCTTTAATGTTCTTCTCAAGCTGGCTGAGTAAATCCTGCACTGGCTGCAAATGGATGACAAGAGTGAAAGAATAAATTTACTCTTCCTTTAGCAACAGATAAGGCAGAGAGCACATCTGTTGGACATATCTATTTGTATATCTCTGTCTAACAAATAAGAAGCCAAATCAATATTGCCCTCACAGTTTCTAATGTATTTTGTTGCTCATCAGTTGTGATCCCTTTCTTTTTTTGGGCCATTCATGGTAATTCAGTTCCCAGTGGTGTCTCATAGAACAGCTCTTGGTGTGTCTCCATTCCCTTCTGCAACTGAAATGGATGCAATGGTTTTACCTGAAAACAAGGTTGTTTCCTCAGGACATCTTTAACAGTCTTTTTCTCTCTGGTATTTTCCAAGAATGCAACTTGGCAAATGCATTACAACTATCAGGAACATTTTATATTAAGTAAAAATTGTGCTGGAGGCAGAGAGCAACCTACTACCATATGCAAAGCCATTCTACTTCTGTAAATCCTGTTTCTGCTAAGATGAAGACAGAGTCTAAAGGAAGACACCATAGTCACTTTTCCAAGACCATATTGACCCTGCTCTAAAGCATCAGCCTCTCACAGCATTAAAAAAATAGGAAGAAAAAGTTATCTGCCTTTGTGCTGCTTTTGTGCGGCTTACAATTTTGTAGATTTATTTTACTTCAAGTATGTATATATTGTAACACTTTCAAAATGAAATCAGCATTTAATCCATGAGTAATTTGACTCGTAGGAAATAGAGAACAAAAAGAATGCTTTTAGATAAATCCTAATTAATTGCACATGCAAATATCTTGGATGGATGTGGTCATGCAATTCAATTAGATGACTAATTATGTTGGAATTATAATACCATATTTAAATAGATAAACATGCATAAAAGTGCCTGCCCAGGAGTTCGTGTGCTGGAGTCAGGGAACAGAATCATTTATTGGCTCTTTAGTGCCACCTGTTGAGAACTGAAAACTCATGCAAAAGAAACATGCACCAAGAAGACGTCCATTTAGAAGAGCAGTGCCCATTTGCCGGGTAACTGCAAAATAGGCATCATCTTCCCAAGTTTAACACCTGGGATGGAAGTATTTGAAACGCAGTTGGCACCTTGCAAAGGAAAGCGCCACATACCACTAGGGATGCGAAGAGGCAGAGGCCAAGCTCTTAGGGTATGTAGCACCTTCATAACATCCCACCCGTTCAAAAATGTACAGGTTTTCCATCTTCCTAATACGTAGTATATATGTACTAGGTCATATAAAATAGGCATAGGTCATATAAAATAGGCATAGTGACTAGATAAGATGCTGCTTCCATGAGTGGTTGCATAGTGACACTTCTCTGCTAAGAGCAAGATGAATGTTGCCTTACTCATGCAGATTTTTGCTGGATCCAGGCAACCACCCATAGGATACTGTGCTAAGCAACATGAGGAGAGGAAAATGCTGATCTGTGTAGAGAAAACAGGCAAGAACATCTCAACTTAACCAGCAACTCTAATACCTTGTGCAATTTGGTATCTTTGACCTGATCTCCAAAATCAAAGGACCAGATCAAATTAAAAAAGGGTCCTAAAGCTCAGCTTTCAGAAACACATTTTTTTACTTGCTTTGCCTTATTACTCAAGAAAAAGCATCCCAGTCATTCTATATCTTCTCCTGAATTTTAATTAACAATCAAATCAATTAAAAATGGAAAATATGGTTGGATCTAAGGCTTGGGCTATGTGGCTGGTCACACTAAATGTCACAGTCAGCAGGTTTGCCAAAGACAAAGCACTGAAATATTTCCTACTAAAACAATGAAATCTCTCTCTAGTGCAAAAGCACTCACCTTCTCTAATGCCATCATTATCTCTTCTTTGAAAAGACCTTCTGCCAATTGAAGTAGAATCCTTGGCTTGACTACAAAACATAGGGCAGAAGTAAATTATACAGCTGCTTTGCAAAGATGCCTTTGTAAAATAGGGTATCATGGTCAGTCACTGTACTGCAGGAGAAAAAGAAGCACCAGTAGTAAAAGGATACACCATAATGGAGATTTAAGAGTATATTCAGAGTATTTCAAAGTACTGAGGACTACATGATATTGCATGGAAGCCAGGATAATTTGGTCACATTCTGTGTTTTCTCCTAAATTCTGTAAGAATTTCAATCAAGGAAAGACAGCAAGGAACTGAAGCTAATAACTTTTCCTTTCTTCATGGACTTCGAGTATTGTGCTGCTAAAGCAAAAACACTTCTCAGCCTCTTTACCTCCAAGCAAGCAGTGTCTTAAAACACAACTGGTTCACATGCATCTTTATCTAGATATTAGAAGAACAGAAATTTCTAGACTGATGCAGAAAAAGAAAAGCCATGCCATATTTCTCAGAGGCTTTATATGTTTGAAAACCTGCTCTCATCCTCCTCAGGAACAATCTCTCCCATATTTAAAAATGCAATGAGAAGCAATGGGGAGATCGCAGCAGCACCTTTGCCTGCCCTACAAGGCCTGGGCTCTTTCTCTTGGGGCACCTGCAAAACTTTGCCTGGACCATGTTAAAACCAAGCCTTTTCTTGGCTGTAAATTAATATATTAATTTCCCCTCCCACTATATATTTTTGAACTGGCCTTCACGCAGCATGGTCAGGTAGATGTACATAGTGCTCTAATGGCACTTGCCAGTCTGATGACAAAGCCTGTTTGATGAAATTTAGGAAAAAAATGCTAAAAATATTGAATTTGAGTATTGCTAACTATTAATTTTTTGATTTTTTTTTCTTATCTTTCACTATTGCTGACAGATTAGGCCATCCAGATGTTTGTCCAGGTGTCACTTTACTAAAATTACCCAAATAAGGGGTGTGTCCGACTATTTAACTGGGTTTTCTAGCATTTCTTTGTAGGTGTTTGTGAGGATAATAACATACAGAAATCATTTCTCCCAAATGAAAGTAAACCTTTGTCCGAAACATCAATTTCAAGATCATAAGCAAATCTTAGTACACTATTTCTTGCAAAAAATGCTTTCTGTTTCATATTTTAATCCTTTGTAAACATTGTTTTCTAGCTAAATGCCTGTTTTAAACTTACAGCAGCTGATTCTATAGAATTATCTTCAATATCTATTATTCTCCTAAGTGGGAAAGAATTTCAGAGAGAAAAGTAGAATAGCTATTATGACAGTAGCACTTTATAATGGAGTAGCTTTTCAAAAAAAAAAAAGGCAAGTCTGTGACTTTGACAGATAATTATGGACTCCTATTACACAGCGGAATATTATAAAAAATTAAAATATGTAAAATGTCTTTCACATTTCAAAAAAAGTCAGATACGTTTGCCTCAGTTAATTGACTCGCCAATTTAATTGAAGCAGATGGAGTCCTCTTAAAAGTAAAATATGCAATCTTTGAGTTCCTTGCAATATTTATATTAAAATATTGTAAATATTGCTTTCATGCATTATTTGGCTCTTCAGAAGAAGCTTTTGGAAATGATACAACATATTTCATCTTTTTTGTCTTTGTCATGCAAATTGAGATAAGATTCACAGTATAATGCTAAGCTATTCCAATTCTCTACTTTTATACTAATATAATTTGAAGATATTCATGATTACAGAAAGCACAAATATAGAGATGATGTAAAAGGTGTTTTACAATTGCTTGCGGAGCATTTACACTGTGCCATTTACCTTTACCACTAGGTAAAGTCATTTGGAAAACTTTTGCTACCAGACTGATCTAAGTTTTCCGAGGCGCATAGTGCAACATAGTTCAAGTGACTTATGAAAGGCATTTTCCCCAATTTCTATCAAACTCTCTATTTATTGGGATCCTCAATTTCTATTAAACATATTACTCTTAGAGAGTTTCAAGACAGATAGCCAAATGGGTTCAGTTCTCAGAGCTTTTCACTGACCAATAAGCCAAAGATCTGACAGTAACAGGCTATTTCAAATTGCCTCAATTTCTGAACTTTCATAGTAAAAAATAAAAATTAAGAAAAGTCTGCTTTTCTATCTTCATAGAATTCAGACACATATTTTTGGTAAAACGAATCCATTGTATTACTCATTCTAACTATGCACTCTTAATCAACTCCTATGCATCCTAGCTATGCATTCCTAAACTCCAAATTTCTCTTAATATAAATAGGACATAATAGAAAATAACCTATTTCAGATCTTCATTCATATCTTCAGGGAGGTATCACTTTCTAGTCTATTGTATCTTGGCTCAATACACCCAAGTCATACATGATTCCAAGTAGAGTGTCACGTTAAGCAAGACAAGATGACATCTCCCAGGATCGTCTTTGGCTTTTGCATAATTGTTGGCTTGGGTCTTTTGTCAACTGGCACAGTCCGCAGAAAACAAAATGATAACAGCAACAGAGTAAAACAAGGCAGGATGCCAAAACATTTTGAGCTCTGCTAGGCTCTACTAAAACACTAAAGTGGACATAACCTTATCATTTTTTGCTCTTTTCTTCAAATACAACAGTTCTAATGAGGGCTTACTCTGGGATTGTCTCTGCTCTTACAACCCAATAGGAGTGGCTGTCACATCAAGCAAATGGCAGGAGTGTCTTTCAGAATAGACTGTGTGAGAGAAAAAGAGTACGTACAGGTGGTGGGGAGCCAAACTTTATAGCAACAGTTCCTAATGATTCGCTGATTTCTTGCCTCTCTCTTGTTTCTTCCTAAAGGCCAGACGCTGCAGGTCAGAAGATCTCTTTGGATGCTGTCTAAAGAGGTTTCCCTAAAGACTGAGAAAGCTGTGGTTCCCAGCTGGTACGTCAACATTGCAATGGGGTCCTGCTACATGGGAGCAGAGTATTCCTCACTGGTAGGATTTACCTGATTGCAGTCAAAAAATAATAATACTTAAAATGCACCCACATATACTATGTGTTAAATGAACTTCACATGTTAGTAGTGTGAAAAGCCTTGAAAAAAATGAAGACTTGCTGACTAGCAGAAGTCCACAGCAAGCAGGTGAATTTATTCATATTTCTATTTGCAGGTTGTAGGCTTACCTAATGCTAACTTGGACCACATCTACAAATGAAGATGATAAAAAACACTCCTATGTTTCAGTTGATATACATCAGAGAACTCCACTACCAAACCAAAAACCACACTCAAACATGTTCCTGGGAGAAAAGTAGGCTAAAGATATTGTCTCTTTCCTTCCAGACAGAGCCTGCTCATTGTGGCTGGTGAAGATGGCTATCTCAGACTCAAAACCAGTAGAATAACCTTTCCAGATGCCTAAAAGACTATGTCTGCTCTTAAAAATATAGTGGCTATTGCCTATATACAGCTATTATTTTCAAGAGCATTGTTAATTCAGGGGAAGTTTTTATTTATTTATTGTTTTTACTAATGCAAGAAGTAACCGTATTAGAACAATAAAGTATAATGGACAACAAATAGGCTCATATAATAGTGATAACTGCAGTGACATTTGAGTGTTCACCTGCAGATGTGCTCTCAAAATTATCCTTTTCCCAAATACAGAGAATGATGGCACTATGCCAAATAAAAACTGAGAGTTTATTATTGGCCACTGGGATCCACTTTCCTACCACAGGTATTTCTTCCTGATTAGCTCTTCTCTTAAATTTCCTTGTACTACATATTCTTTGTGGTGCTTTGTGGAAGCTGGCTGATGCCTTCTTGATCTATGTCCTGTTCTCTGGCAAGCTGTTGAGACAGTGCACTGACCCTATTCAAAAGGCACCTCTCAAAGTACTTTTAAAAGGTGCTACGTTATTCTAAAAGAGACAATCTACTGACTTGCATGAACAACAGGGAGAGTAAAGAAAATCTTAGAATTTCAACAACTTAACTGAGTATTTGCTGTAGATCACATTACCAGCTCTACATTCATCAAAATAAGCAACTGTTTGTGTTAGCACATGTATTTTCAGACAAACATACAAAGGAGCTTCCCTTCTAAACAAGATAGACTGGATTCCTGACGGAAGCACAGATGAGGAACACTGCGGGGATGATGATCTGAGATGGACAGCTGTAACCACGCAAAAAAAATCCTAGTTTCTCAGCATTAGTTAGTCTCAGTATTAGTAGGCTCATAATAGAGTTAGCCCCTGATGTGGCTCTATAGTTGCCACCTTTGCAACTCGGAAAAGATTTACCATAAATCCCTCTCTACACACCTACCCTGCTCTGCTTTCACATAATTGTTATTTCCTGCAGTTCCAAGGTGACTGTCTTGGGCCTTACTTCAGATGAGTGTAGAGGATCATTCCTAGTTGTTTTATAGTATAGTATGTGGACATACTCAAAGAATTGCTTGAAGGGCCCAGATAACAGTGAACTTTATTTATTTATTTGCTTATTTATTTATTTTACTTGATATTGTGCAAGTTTATAGTTATAAAAGCCATATAAGAGTCATTTACCTGAGATGACAAAGAAAATCAGAGACAGGGCAGAAGTGAACACACATCTCCAGAGCAGTGCCTTTACCACCTAGTCCTGGGTTATAACTTTGCCACAAATGTTTACCAGACTGTCTATAGACTCGCAAGATGAAGAGCCTACATTGCTTTGGTTGTAACTCAGTTTGAAAGCAGACAGTGTAAAACATTCCCCCTCCACAAAAAAAAAAAGAGAATTAGATTCTCAAAACATGTTCGAAGTTCTTGAAACAGTTTCAGCAGTGATAGGCTAAGCAGCTTGCCTTAAAACCAGCTGCTGATTTCAAACACTCAGAACCATTAGAGCATTAGGGCATACCATATACATTGAAACTCCCATTTACAAATTTTACTTTCCCATTATTTCTTCTCCATCTTATTCCAACTCAACCATACCACATCAAAACCGCAAGAATCACGGACAAAACCTTGATCCACCAATGGTTATCATTTTGTCCCCAATGTATCAAAAACTCTTTTTAGCCTCAAAAGAGTTAATACCATGACTTGCTTTGGCTTTTTCATAGAAAGCTAATCTTGCAAACCTGCCTTGTCAATCCCAATGTTGTTTTATCTGCAGCGGTGCGGAGTGGGTGGAGTTGAGAGCACAGCTGAAACGTGAACGCTGACAAATGCAGACAAGAAAGCATTTGCAGCCCCTGTCTGTTTGGTGCGAGGTTTTGGTTCATTAGCCTTGAAATGTTTCATTAACAGAATGCTCTTGGTATGCTATAAACAAACTGTGAGTGCCCTTGCACGCAACAGCACTCTGTCAAAAACGAACATGGTTTATTCCCTTTTCTAAAATATTTAGAAAGTGAATGACAAAGTTAAGCAATGGTCATATTTGTGTGATCTAAACAAAAGAGTAACATAGTGATAACAAGCACCTAAAAATACATTTTTTCACTTCTTGTTCTCACAGTACTATGGTTTTGTGTTTGGCTCAGGAATACGATTCTCTCTGCTTTTTGCGTTCATTTTTCACCTATTTTAAAAATAGGAAAAATACATAAATAAATGATGGTATATTTAAGTGTTCTTAAAATTACTTAAGGCCAAACCCTCTTTCTGCGTTTGATCTGAACTAGTTTGTGCCCATCCCTGGTGTATAGGGACCCGTATGCAAAGGTCAAACATTGCAATCCCAGTTCTGGCAAAGTGTTCAGTGGAGGCAGGCAGCTTTTGTGGTGCATAAACAGGCTCCAGCAAACCAAACTAAGACAGCCAGAATTTTGCCAGGAAAAAAAAACGAAAGAAAAAAAAAACACTTTGGAAGGACAGGTTATTTTGCATCAAATAAAAAGAAAATAAACAAACAAACAAACAAAACCTGATCTGCATCACAGCCCTGATTTTAAACTCAGTCTTCATTGAGATTAGAGAAAATTTTGCTCCTTGTCCCAGGTCTTATGATATTTGCTCACATATTTTGACAATAAACTGTTCTGGTTCAGGGCATGGCAGAAGCCAAAAATACATTGAAGCCCTTGAAGTACTAGAACCAATGAAAAAGAGCATTTTTTTCTCTGACTGTCTTCAGTTGTGGACAGCAATTAAGTTAATAAAAAGTTAGCATCAAAACAAATCTCATAAAAGAGATTTCATATTTTGAAAATGTGTCCTTCTGTAGTGTGAATCTCTTTTATTTAATGGGTTTAGTGAAATGACAGATCCTAAATGGATAATCCCTTCTATTAATCTTAAGAGGAATTGGCACAGTGGACATAAATCCAAGCAATTCCTAAATTACCTTGGATGAGTCAACTGGGCCCAGATACTTAATACTGTTTAGGCTCTTAGCCCCCTCCTTTTTTTTTTTTTGGTATTCAAAAGTCTGAAATAATATCAACCTTGCCCTCTTAGCTAATCAACAGAAAAGTCTGATATATGCTCAGTATCATTGCTGAAACCATATAAATTTTGCACAGATAAATGCCTCTGTCCAGTTTTGGGGCTCCTTCTTAATAAACATTGTGAACTATGTCCTGCATATCGCACCTGGAAAGAAAATTAATACCACCAGTTTCCCATTCAGGGTTGTTATAGGCATCAAGACATTCAGAAATCTCCTTCACCAGGGATTGCAGCAAGTGCCATGAGACATGGTGACTGATCCTGCAAGTCTTAAATGCCAATGACTTGTCAGTGACCTCAGCAGTAATGCTGGCTACAGCAGCAGGTCTATTGTTAGGAGCTTTTTCTGAAAGAATTAAATTGAATTTTACCTGATCAACCCATATTTACTAGTGTAGATTCTGCCCTAGATAACTTCAGAAGAAGCGACAAGAATCAAACTGGGGGGAGGAGGCAGGGGGAATTTAGCCATAAATCTTTACCAACTAAGTGACCGTATAACATTTTATTTGCATATCTAGCATTTAAAGGGTTACGCATGTAATTATTTAACGTAACTCCGAATAAGCTGTCTGATTTTCTTTCATCACGAGCCAAACATTAGGCTTCGAAAGGAATTCCTTTAAACTTCAATAATATAAAGCCACATGGCAATGTGAAAGCTACAACTCTAGCTTAAATGAGTCAGACATTAAAGTATTTATGACTGATATTCTCTGAATATACCAACTTCAGACACTTTAAAGTCTAATTCTACTGTATTAGGACAGGAGCAGGAATATCAGCCATTGCACATCTGCAGAAGTCTTTCTTTCAAAGTCCAGTCTCTAGACATTTTTTCTTTTTAAAGGAAAAAAAAAAAACATAACAAGGCACATCAGGCCGTCAGCACCTGAAGCAAGTAAAAGCAATTCCTTTATGAACTTCCCACCAGTTATTTGTTTTGTGAGGCTCATGGAGAACAGAAGCGGGGGGGCAGGGGAGTAAAGCTAGTGAAAAAGCAGTATGTCCCAGTGAAAAGCAAAGTACATGAAAGAGAAAAAGAAATGAACTGAATGTTGTCTTTTCTTGATGAAAAAGCAGGTTGGATCCAAGGCTCTTTACAAACTATAGCACAGGTGATCATCATTTGTTCTGTCAAAAGCATTTTCAGTGACATGACCAGAACAATGCAACTGTGATTGCAAGGATCAACACAGTTTGAAAGATACTCAGGGCATTTACCAAGGAGATATTTATAGCACTGCTGAAGAAGTTTGCATTTAAACAGACTCACAAATTCTAGGAACAGAAGACTCAAAACCCAGAGTTGCTCCCCTTGCTTTGGCATTTGCCATGCTGGCGAGCACAGCCACGTCCTGCCACAAGCGAAGGCTGAACAAGCCAGTTGAAATGTTATTGCCATGAAGTCAAACCTGAATGCTGAGCAGGAAAATTGAGATAGTTTTCATTGTGAACTTTGATGTGAAGCATCACAGCTTTTGGAGGACATCCATACCTTTGATCTTGCACAAACTGTGAGGAATCAAGCACCTTGAATCCCAGTCGCTCAGCGGGTGATTTATAACGTTATAATATGACTGAAAGGACTTTTCCAAAAGTCATGTAACCAGGTAAGAAAAAAAATAAAAGAAAAAAAAATAAAAGAAAGATAAAGATCGAGGAGAAATTTAAGCAATTCTACTAGCATGCTATTTAAAGTTCATATTAGGCTTTTTCTGGTTTTCTTAATTTTCTGGCAGAATCTCTGAAACAGCCAAGCCACAACACAAGCCTGCCTGGCTTCTAACAATCCTCCAACAGGCAAACGCAGCTACTTAGATGCCAGGTAGGCAGCCCTTGGGCCAGGGTTTGCGTTGTGCAAGGGAAAAACAGAGCCTAAGGGAAGAAGCGAATCCTAATGGGAAAACCACTCCCCCGGGCCTGTCTTCAGTGAAGGGGAGAGGAAAACAGCTGTGAGGGGAAGAGTTTAATTCAGTCCATTAGTGGAACATTAGCAAAGAAGGGTCCCAAGGAGAGCTGGTGCTGCAAGGAGAGCATCCTGAATGCTCTTCCCTGGCATGGCTGGGACCTTTCTCTCACCTCCAGGACAAACTCTTGTTTATTCCCTAGGAAACCTTCCCGAAAGAGGATATGGGAGTACAGGAATAAGAAGATGGGCTTGGCCATCTCCTGTTCACCCTAGGTCTATGGGTGCACAGCTTCTGCAGGCACAGCTGTGCCCATCCATGCAGCAGCCTCCAGAGAAGTCTTCAATTTTTATTCAGTTAGAAATAGGCATATGCTTGAAAATATTTTTTTCCCAACAAAAATTTTTCATCCCATTTAAATTGATCAAGTTTCCTGCATTCCAAACCCTCAAGATCTTTTAAAATCAGATAAATTATTATTATATATTATATTATTATAAATTATGGATTATATTCCCTTTTCTTAGTTATTCTTTACTTGAACAGTGGATCTTGCATTTCCTCAGGTTCTTTCTTTCTTACACTTTCAGAGTTGTTACGTGTTTTGCAATTTTGGATCTACCTTCCCAGAAAGCTTTTGGAGTTCAGGTCTGGCAATTTTTAAAAGGGTCTATTTTCGTAAAAGTTACTAAATGCAAAATAATTTTGCAAATAGTTGTTGTCATAGCTTTATTCCTTTGTATTTTTGGAGATTAGTACCATGCCTTTAAAATATAGCAATGCAAATTTTCTGCATGTTTTGAGATCCTCTTGCCATAAATCTTCTTGTTAAAATACATGCTATGCATGTCTTAAGAGAAATCATGACTTGATCATCCTAACAGTGAGATACAGGATATTTTTCAGATAGGGAGTTAATGGATGATGACACTATATTTGGCCAGCAAAAATAATGACATACTTTCTCCTGGTCTACAAGAACTACTCCCACATTGATTTTAACTTAATATCTCCCTCATTAGGAACCTGCACAGAAGTTTGGCAGAAATGCCCAAGACACTTATTGGATCATTTGTTGGTAATAACAGATATTACTCTTTTTTTTTTTCTGAGAAAGTACAGGCTAATCATAAAAAAGATAGCCTTGAAACAAAAGCTTTTTGCAAAATACAGATTTTTATCAACTCCATCACTGTTGAGGTTAAATATTTTATGGAGCTAAATAAAACTTAGACTTCTCCACTTTCACATTGGGAGATGCAGTAAAAGCTTAAGAGCCTGGTTCTCCCTGCTGCTGAGTGTCTTCCATTACGCTTCAAATGCCCTTCACTTCACAGTGGACCCAGACCCTGATACAATCAGACTCTGAAAACCTAGGTAACCTGATATACAATTTAAAAATGGAAAACACTACACCGATAGCAGGGAGTGGCTTTCTGGGGACCTGCTGTGGTTGGAGAACTTGATTCTCATGATCATAGGCCAAAATGATATAAAAAAATCATACCTTTAATTAAATTAAGCCAAGCATTTAAATACATTTCTATTTTACAAAATGGATTCTTAAATCCCAGGGAACTTTATGGGATGCAAAGCCAGCTTAAGTGCTGTATTCAAGGCTCGGGCTTGCCAGGCTGAATGCATGTTGGTACCTGAGTGCTTTGAGTCCTACTCTTTATCTGTCAAGATGGCAGGTTTGTTCCACAACAGTGAAATCAGGAAGACACTCAACAGATACCTCTCGAAGCTAAGAAAGTGACCAAATTATTTAATGGTGACACAATTGAGACTAATAACTTGACCAATAACTCATTGCCTGAATGTTTTTTTAAGTGCACTCGTGAAAATTAAAGCTCTGGGCCTGGGTCTTGAAACCATTATCTATACAACAGCTCACAGAGAGGGTTATCTAATAACATGAGAAATCTATTAGAGTCGGTGGAAGCAAGAACTAAAGGAAATAAATCGTGCAATAATGGTAAATCAGATCTCTAATTATGGTCCTGCACAGGAGGCCAAAGGAGAAATATATCCCTAGGACTGCTACATGGGGTTTCTTGTCTTTGCTTCATAGTTAGAAGCATTCAGTCATATCTTCCTTGATAAATTCAATCAAACTTACAGTAATTTCTAAGCAAAACTAGCCTTCTTGGGAAGGACATGACTAAGGAACACTGGTACACGTTATTTCATCAAAACTACTCCAAACCAAATATTCTCACCTCTTTTTCTCTGCTAGTGGTACTGTAAATTCCTGCATCTAAAGCCTGCAGGACAAGAGGAACTTTAAGCTTCCTTCCCTACCATTGCCTACTCCACGCCGCAGATTGTGTCCGTATGTGCACCTACCAGGTTGGATATGGGGATGTTTGACCTCTTTGGTCCCATGGGCTGGAAGATCTGTGGGTTTTTGAGTATGGTGGTGTCCATTCTGCTAAACACACCTCAGCAGGGCTGAGATAACATCTGGTGCACAGAGCTCTGCTCTCATGCACTGACATGATCAGAAAGAAACCAGTGCAGAGCACAGACAGCACAGCTTATTCATCTGTGAGGTAAATAAATAATAATAATATTTATTAAAATAAATAAATAATAATAATGTAAATAATAATATAAATATAAATAATTTATTTAAATAAATAATAATAGTAATGTAAATAAGAAATAAATGTAAATGAAATGTATAGGCAAACTATTGAGAGACACTTTCAGTGTCTAGAACTTAGACATTATCACTTTCTATGTCATCCACAGAGGGAGACAGATACTTCCAGAGGGAAAAATCATGCCATCTATTTTGAACCTATTCTTTTTAGGTTGGCATCAACCTCCCTCTGAACTTCTTAGAATAGGAGAGCCTAGTGCTCTGCTTGCCCATCCTACTGCACTCCTAGTGAGTATAATCCTCACCCACGTTTCTGAAACCAGTCAAGTACACAGAACAAACAGTAAAACATACACATATATGCTATATATATGTATGCATATATGATATTATCTATCATTAACATTTCTTGCTGCTTGCTTTATTTGGGACTTCCATGTTTTCCCATAAAATTTTGTTATTTCTCTGGACACTATGTCCTTGGGAAACATCATGGCTAGAAGAACTTGAAATATTCACAGCAACTGGAATGCTCAGAAGTGGATGTGATCCTGTAGAAACCTATTATAAAAAAAGTGAAAACATCTAAATAAAAGTAACAAAACCACAGAGTTTAAGTAACAGTGCTGAAAATACTGTCAGTCTTATTAAAAAAAATAGTTGAAAACGCTATTAAGGAGTCATTTTTTTCAGAAAGCAACATGATGTCCCTTTGCTTTAACCACTTTTGAATACACTGTTATTTTCTTAGGCACTCACTTTGGTTCAAGTCTTGTTCTAATTTCCTTCCACAGTAATCAGGATTTCCCAGTGGCAGAGTGAGATTCTTTAGCAGTGTCATATCATACTTAGAGATGTGTTAAGAGATCTGTTCATTGGTAGAGCTCTTAGACGATTTCCTCCACCTGGGGGAAAGAAGAGGCAAGTGCTTAGTGGATGCACTGCAAAGAGAAAGCTCTGTTCCTTCTCTTTAGTCCTTCTGTAAAGAGCAAAGTTTGTAAATATTTTCTGTTAAAGTTGTATGTACATTACTAAGTAAATGTGTTACTCAGACTAAATATAACCGGCTTGAGGACAAATGGCATGACCTGGCTGGATTCACTTTGCAAGACACTTGGTCCTGTGTTTCTTCTGGAATTTACAGGACTGTTCACAAGGGCACGAAACTATGAGTAATTTTTTTGTTTGTTTTTATTTTGCTCTTCTTTTTTCTTCATTTAGAAGCGGCCTGCAGATATATTTTGGTATTTAAGGTCTGGGATAGTGTTGGAGCCCTATGTAGGGTGGAAGGAGCCCAAAGGGTTGTGATCTTGCTCATATGACCTCTTGTGAATGGTCCCTGGTGCCTGCTGTCCCCTGATGAGGGATGAGAGAGCATCAATGTGCAATCAAGCAGTACGGATGGTGAGGGACTCTTCCAGTCTGGTTCCAGCCTCCATTTATTCGCAAAGGCAATAACATGGGAGATAAGATTGCACAGTAGTAAAGTGCATATTTTACCTACAAAAGAGATGGCTAGACACCCATCTCCCCAGACAGCATGTTCATAGGGTTACTGAATACTCGGGAAGAGTTTGCACCTCTATTTCCAGTTAAAACTTTTGTATCTACAAGGAAATAATAATATAAAAGTGACTTCTGAAATATCAAGTTTCTCTTATTATATGTGCATTTAATGACAGAAAATAGTATACATAGAACTTTACATTATTTTCTTGCAACAATGCAAATTTAGCAAAATTTTTGCACAATATATCTGAAAATTGAAAAAAGATAATACTAAATCTTTAATTGAAACCTTTTCCATTAGACAGGAATGGAACAGAATAAACTGCATGTTTCCACATTCACATATTACTGTAGACATAAAAATATTCCTGTGGGATCACACAGCTAGAAATCACCTACTCGGGGGGATATGAATGATGACTTCAATAGAAGATGGACATAAATTTTAATTAGTTGGTTATTTGATCTTGTGTTGTTAGTGATGGAAGATCTCAAAAGGGAATTAAGTATGCTTAAGACTGAAATTGCTTAGAACCAAAACACACTACAAGGTAAGTTAGATTGCACTAAATTAAAAGCAACTTTGCACCAATTAGAGATTCAATAAAATAAAGATTGCAATTACAATTAACCAATCAAAAAATGCAAGAGAGATGAAACTGGTTATAGGGATAACTAAATTTATCCCTAACTTGATCAGACCTGTCAAGTATTTTCAAGAATGTCTGAGAAAAAAAAAGAGAACATTCCTAACATTTTCTAATGAAAGAGACAATTTAGAAATAGAAAAAAAATGCTCTGGCTTTTTGCTTTGAAATGTTTTTCATCACACCTTTCCTCTAATGTATATATATCCTAAACAATGTGTCTCTTGCATCATTTATATATCTCTCTTTACTTGCTTTCCTTGATATTCCAGTCTTCTCCCTTACTATCTATTACCTTATGCTAGGAACAGCTCTAAAGTTGCCACAGGCTCAGAGATAAGAAAAGGAAATTATTTATTCTTTTACAGTTTTTCAATCAATAAAATTGTATATGTGCATCTTAACATGCAGGATGCATGATCATAGCTATGCAATACACAGATATTTCAGAGAGCTCAAATCTCCTTTGTTATCTTCTATAATTTTCACATGCTGAAAATCAGGAAGAAGAGGAAAACGGGTGCCAGTAGAAGGTAGGAATGACTGGTTTCATTGCAAGGCACTGAGCTAATGTACACACTTGTGCATACAAGCTAGATACATGATAGTAAATAAGTGGGACCTTTCTCTGGTCTAGAAGCCAACTGGCATGGCCTGGTATGGCTCGAACCCAAGCAGCTTCATTTGCTTCATCTCCCTGAAGGGTGGCTCCCTTATTGGCCATGGGCCCCAGTCTGCACCAGAGCCTGAGCTGTGCCCAGACCTCATCTAGCAGAGAACAAGCTGCTTGGCAGAGGCTAAAACTGTGCCACGCTTGGAGCCAGATGTCTCACAGCAGGGGCAATTGCCGGCCAGCACTCGAGCATCTCTCTCTCCTGTTCTGTGCAGCTTTCTACAGCAAGCTGGGTTGTGCATGATTTTACACAACCTAGATTGCTAAAAGAAGTCCATATAAGATAAGTATATGCTTAGCAAGAGAGATTTGTGAAAAGTAGTTTTGAGAATTATTGATCAAATTAACTTGTCCCAGTTGATTCAGCTACTGCCGGCATGTTATTTGCATCCTCTTTGAAGCATTTTACATAAACCTGCCTGCACAACATGCAAGATCATCCCAACTTGTTGACATCCTTCTACCATGACCACATATGATCTTCTCTGAAAGATGTGTATCTGAAAGTACTCCCATGATATAAATCACTTTTCTATTCATTTTCTTCTCTGAATCCTTCTTTAAAAATAGCTTTTAGTATAGGAATGGTAATGGCCAATATTCTTTTATATTAAATAACAACAGATCTAGAAAAAACGTGTGAACATAATAAAAAATCTTGATATATCCAAATCTCTACTACATTTCCCTTCACGAATCCTGATTCTACGCACACCTTCAAGCTTAACTGTATGACAATTTATACCTAGATTCACTTTTTTCTCTCCTTTTTATTATTATTATGAACAATCTGACTGCTACACAGCCTGAGGAAAGGAGAAAGATCAGTAGTGTCATGACTAAGGGAGAAAAAATATTTTATTTAATTTTATATCGCATTACAAATGTTGCTATTTCCCTCTCTGCACAAAGCTATGGAAGTTTCTAATATTTTCAGAACTAGATCTCTATGGGACAATTGCTTTATGCAGTAATACAATAGAGAAGTTAGGCCATTGTTACCACATACATAAGAGCATATGTACAAAAATCTTAATAATATTTTTTATCATTACAATCATCAATTTGTAAAATGTATAATGAAATAATAAGAAAATAAAACGTCTTACCAAACTTAAATTTTGAAAGTACCAAAAGCCTCATAGTTATAATTTGGTAAGCAAAATGCAAGTACCTAGTGAAAGAGGAGAGCTTTTAACATAAAAAAAGCCTTTAGCATATACAGAGAATAATAAAAACAAATGAATCAATAATTTCACGAACAAATGGATCAATAATATAGCTTTATCTAAGGCTCTCAGAAAAAAAGCAAATTATGCCAGATGAACCAGAAAGCAATTTTCAGTCAGTCTACTTAATTCATGGATGATTAGATTTCCAAGACCCTGAAGTTCTTTACAAATTGAGAACTTGCAGAAAAAAATCTGATATGCACTGTCACGTAATACAGATGTGGGAATGAAGGGAATTTTAGCCAAAGAATTCTTACAACTTTTAACAAAAGCTCTGTGACAGCCCTACTGTGTGAGTTTCAAAGTAAGTGCAGGCAAATGCATGCACACAGCTGTATTTAAGCCTAACACTGAGGAATCAAGCTCTGAGGATTCGTGTGGAGTGGTTAGGACATAGGTCTTTAAGGTCTCATCGAGAAGATAATCTCCCTAAAAAATGCTGCAGTCACCTTTAGTTGGACAAGGCATTGAAGAACATACTTCAAGAGTAATCCTCTTCTGGCAGGGGGAGAGATTAGATGGCCCCATAGGTTTTTCCATCTTTAATTGTTATGATTGCACTGTAATCCGACTAGTGCCACTTGTCTTCGGTTGTCTTTTGAAGAAGACCTCCACCTTGGGGGTAGGGAAGGACACAATATTGCATTGTATACAATATTTCAGATGCTATTCTTCTGAGGGAGCTCCTCTCAGATTAGTCATGTCGGGAAAGGTTTATCATTTGCATTCCCATTTCTGCAGTCAACCCAAGTAATATGATTGTGGTATTAAACTTATCCTACAAAAGGTATTTGTTTAACACATTTCTTTTCCATTATTACCCACACAATGAATGTATGCACTAAGTTTCTAGAAGTCTGCACCAAAAACAACTTTTAAGCCCAGAATCACATTTCCTCCTCCATTGGTCTTAATTCCTCTATTGAAACTTTTTGCTGACTAGTTGAAAGGGGCCGTTCACTCACTCTGCAAAACCCAATATGCGATTTATTCCCACATTTCAAAGGAAGAATGGGAAGCTTTTAAATCTCTACAAAGGCACCCAGAAATAGTGATCAAGCCCAACTGACAAGGGGACAGATGTAGGGTGATGAGTGAATTCTATAAGATTCTTTAAAATTTGGATCAGTGAAGACAAGTGTCCTCCAGGAGCAGCAATTTCATTCTTCCCAGCACGGATCAATTGGCTGAGCAGAAATCTAGCAGTTCTTCTAAGGTATTTCAGTTTTCAAGATGTACAAACTCCATCTTGACATGGTAGAGATGAGAAGATAAAGCACACAGCCAAAAGATGTCATCTGCATTTAACTAATTAGAGGATCTAAATCCAAAAAGCCTAATCAGCAAATTGCACTGAAACCATTTCTCACTCAGTATTCCTCTCACAGGTACCAAGTCTGGATTTATTTTTCAGCTTCATCTATGCTCCTTATGCACAAACTTCCTTAGATTCCATCCACAACATTTTTTAACAATAATTTCTCAAAAAAAAAAAAAAAAAGAACATCTTTTCCGTTCTTCCCAATGTCTTATGGTTCTTCTATCCACACGGAAGCACTCTCTCTTATCTCGCTTTTAGCTCCCTGCAGACCTGTATTTTGGTTCTTCACTGTTTTTAACTGAACATTCTGGCTTGGCACTGTTTTGAAAATGAATTTTACACAAAATGTAAATTTTTTTTTTTTACATTTTTGAGATGATGTGAATGATCATCACATGAGAGATGTGGTTCTCTCTCTCATGAGATTCATTCCATTAAAAATGGGCAGGTTGCCATGATCTGCTGAGTTCCTACTGTCTACCGTCAAAGCTGGCAGATCCCTGAGCATTTCTCGTCCTTTTCTGACCCCAGAAGGAATCTGATCGTGGATAGGAATATATTCACACAGAACAGAACAAAGAATAAAAATAGAAAAAATATTGAACCCTACTTTGCAGATATCTTAAATCTATTTTGCCATTACTCGCACCAAAAATAACTTTTCTTATATCTGCAAAATGGTTATAAGAAGACAATTTGAAAGTCAGGATTATTCTGCCAATATAGCAATTGTCCCAACAGGAAAAAACTGCAAGGCTCTGGTGAAGTTAAGTGCAAAAGTTGCAAGACATTAATGAATTTGGCAGTTATTTGTACCCAGCAGAGTTCCCTGTGAGAGTAAATAAGGAATTAGTGCTGGCATTTTTTACCCCCTTTTGGCTGAGGACACAATTACCTTGTTTTCAGCAAACACTGAATTTATAGAAGTTTTTCCTGAATGATAAAAATGTCTGTTCTGGTGTTTCTACTGCAAAAACAATTCTGAGTATATGTTTACCTGACATTTGGGTAAAAGCAGATAACTGTTGTCACAAAAATTCTGAAGAGATTTTCAGGATATACTTTGCAACTCTAGGCATTTGTAATCATTTTACTACATAATGCATTTTTAATGTATTTGCTTTTTTAAAGAATGAGTCAATGATTTCAAAATGTCATAGCTCTCCACTGTAAGCTGTGCAAATAACACAAACTAGCCAGCTTCCCTTTCCACAAAAATAAACAGCCTCACAATAAACAACCGCCCTTTGTGATCTTAAAAAATAAGAGACTTTTGCTTGTTTCACATTCTTATTGTTTTAGCTATTGTATTGCAGCAATTGTGACGAGGACTTGCAGCTTTCTGAGGGGCTGTTGTTCCTCTGGGGAACTCCAGCTTCTGTGCCCAAGGAAGGAGAGAAGGGGCAAGCGAGAGGGGTATGTAGCAGGAGACCTGCTTAGCAAGAGCTGCTGGTGCACGATGCTGTGTTGTCCTCCAAGCAGAACAGGGTGTTTTTGTATAGGACAGAGCTTGATCTCCCTTTCAAACGGGTGTTTCTTCCCTTCAAATCTGCACGTTTTGCTGGCTGCCAAGGGGCCAGGTGAGGAGGAAAGATAAGGGTGAGGAAGCCCGCAGCTCCTAAGCCTCACGACACAGGATGTGGATGTGTAGGGTCCCCTCTCCATTTTGTCCCACTAAGCCTTTGCTCAGCTAAAGTAAACTTTAAATAAAACAGGGAGCTTAAACCTTGAAACAAGAGAAAATTAGAGAGTTTATTTCTGTGAAAGGAAATTGCTTCTGGAAAAGAAACTGTAAACATGAAAGGAAGAGGTAGTTCTTTCAGTTTGTGTTTTGTTTGCTTACCTTCCTCCAAGCATGCTAAAGGGGGAAAAGAAAGAAAGAAAAAAAAGATAGGCAGACATAAAGATACAGACGGAGATACAGAATGTACCCATTAAGTATCCGCGAGGAATGCTTTATCAGCTTGCTAGTCAGCTGCTGAGTTGTGCATTTGAGGGCATTAGATTCCCAAGAGCGGGGATCTATAGAGGATTCCTACCTTTGGAAAAGAACAAAAACACAGAATAAAAGCCTTAATCTTATAACCCTCAATCTAGCCAACTAAATCCCCAATTAGCAATTCAAACAGATTAATATAGTCCTTCCCTCCATTAGGCATACCCGACATCATGTGTTTGTGAATTTTAAAGTTACATTTTTCTTGTGTGCAGCTCTTTTTCTCACCAAAGTTTGAAATTCCTTTCAGAGCATCCTCCTTTCCCATAGACTGGAAACGGACTCTTTCTCACTCTTTTTTTTTCTTTTCTTTTAAATCCAGTCTGTCATAACTGCACTCTCACAGAATCTTTCTCAAATTAATGTTCTCCTTTTTTCACTTTTCTTTAGAGGAGTCTCTATCTTGAATTACCTCTACCAGACATCCCACTTAAAGCAGTAGAAAAGGCTAGGAATGGCACACCTTTCCTTGGTGCTAGCAATTTCATTCCTATTGCCATAAAAAAACACGCATTCTGCTGTTTTAATGATGATTTCTCAATTTGCCTGAGGAGAAACTGAAGTAAGGGGCTGCTCCAGCTCAGAAAAGCATGAATGAAGCATCTCTGAGCAAAAGCAAGTTTGATTTTTCCCATATTTCCTAGAAAAAAAGCAATCATTGCCAAATGCCTCAGCCTTTGGACACACCAAAAGTGTGTTTCTGGAAAGCATGAATTACCTACTAACCCCAGTGATCACTAGAAGTGGTCAGTGGGCTGCTCAATGATCGCTAGATCTCACATTTCAGCAATTCCATTGAGGAAGACTTGGCAGAGGACCAGTCGTGTGCCTGGACCTCTCCCATCTCTCCCTCCACCGTGTGTTGAATGATGAGGGAACACTTAACACACCTCTCTCCATTGCCACTTTCATCCCTGTTATGTAATTTTCTGCCCCTTTCCTTTTCTATGCCAAGCCAAGCAATTCTGGCTCATATTTTCTTAAGCAGACAATTTTAAAACCTCCTGCTTTCATATCAGCTGTGGAGATTGATGATATTGATGCTATGGAGGAATATGAGTCTTGCAACAGAGAACGTCTGTAACTTGTCGTAACCATCAGCTCTTTCAAGTAATTGAGCTTAGGAGCACTGAGGTTCTTCCCTATTACACAGGCTTCCTTGACAGGTAGGTGCAATAGCCCTCAGAAAGGGGGAAGATGTAAAGGTCTCTCTCGTCCTGTCTCACATATCTCCCTTTTGTTTCAGATAGGGGGCTAGGAGAAAGGCTATTATTTGATGCATGATAAACTTTAAAGGCTTAAAACTCTACATGCTTGGTGCTAACGTGTCCTCCGTTTCTGGTCCTGCACCCCAGAAGAGAAAAGAAATAAAATGTGGCTTGGTAGATAAATGCAGGCAGTCAGTTCATATTTTCTCAGTGCTTATCTTTTTGTCTTTGGAAATTAACAGTGAAACTTGTAATACATTGTAATAAAAGACATTGTAATAAAAGGAATACAAACTTGGGTATGTGGAGATTTTTATAATGATCAGCATTATAATGACTCTGTGTACTTCATCCCCAATCATCAGCAACATTTCACAACTACTTTGCTACACTCTATAGCATTTTGCATATACAGGTGTGCTTATATTGCGTATGGACAACAATATGGCCTGATCTGAGATGTGAGGCATACTGGGGATAACAAAAATGTGGCTGCTTTACTAAACTTTACTTAGCTTCCCTAAACGTTTTTGATCAAAGATGCCTTCTATCAAACAATATTTTACAATCTGTATTATAAAAAAAAATCCTTAACTTTTTATATATTTTATTTGCCTTTTTAGTTATTATTACTTCAGACTTTAAGGTTTTATAGTCAAAAGGAAGTAGTTCTGCTTTAGAACAAAATAAAATTTTAAAATATTTTCTGGATGAAAAATCTATTCTATGAGTTTTTATGTTGAACTTTAAAAGATTAAGTCAAATAAAGAACTGTTGTTCTGATTAAACTTTCATTGAAGTTTACTGGCATGTATCAAAATCTCCAAAATTTTATATTTTGTTGCAATTCACACAGTGGTTGTTGACTTTTTTACAGCCTCTCTTCACTGCAATCAGGAGCTCGTTCAAAACTATCATTCTTTTTTTCCTTTTTACAAAAGTCTCCAACCCTTAAGGCTTAAGGATTAAGAAGTAGGAAACATGATCAGAATGCATCTCAAAGCCTTTGA
This sequence comes from Nothura maculosa, assembly GCA_032353885.1. Lineage (NCBI taxonomy): Eukaryota > Metazoa > Chordata > Aves > Tinamiformes > Tinamidae > Nothura > Nothura maculosa. The sequence continues at coordinate 389,314 of JAUBOD010000514.1, forward strand.
AACCAGGCAGCAAATAAAACACCCTCAGTGTATGCTTGTTGTATTTAAATCTTCTCATCTATTGGTAGCTTCATGAATTCTCAGCGGTTTGTGTTGGCCATGCTGAAGCATCAAGGACAAGCTTTCCTGAAAGTAGGTTGGATGTCTCGAACAATAACAGATGGATATGCATAAAGAAGAGGCGTTCGGCGAGGGCCTCTGACCTTCTCACTGTCCAGAAGACTAGTGGGCAAACAAAGCAGATGGGACAGGACAATAGAGAATAAGCAGATGTATGGACTTCACGTCTGATGAAACCCACGTCGCTGCTGCTCCAGGCCGGCTCACCCACTCTCCACGTTGAGGGATGGAGCAGCCCAACAGATACCCACCCACGGCTGTGGGAAAGCACAGGGAGCGCTCCCGGGGCCGGGATGCTGCCGGCGCGGGCGGCACCCATGGACACGTGTTGCCCCAGGGGCATGGGCTGGGGGGGAGCAGAGCTGCCTGGGGATTTCCAGTGCTGCACTGGAGAACACAGGCGTGAAGGAGGAAATAGGGGCAGAGCCAAGCCGAGTGGCATCGCTCCCAGAAAAGAAACCTGGATCTGGGTGCATCGGCAGCGGCGCTTTGCAACAGCTGTTTGCAACAGCTGGATCTGCCCACCTTTTGCCATGGGTGAGACTGCACAGTTGCAAGGAAAGGAGAAAATTATCTCTTTGCTTGTCCCCTATCTCTAGGTGTGAGCCAGGGGGCAATTAGAGTCAGCCAGCAAAACTGGGCAAACAGCACTGGTTTTTAAATGGCAGCTAAAGACTCGCATAGAAGTCAAGCACACGCTGGCTGTGGGTAGAAAACCACATGCTGCACTGATACAGCCCATGACTCACAAGCAACACTTACACCAAGAGCAAAACACTATTTTTTTTTTTTAACAACTCCACTACCAGGCTCCTTGCAAGATCAGGCACACGCTTCTTCTCGTTCAGTCTATTTGCTCTTTGCAGGAATATTCTTCTTATGCCCAGTGAGCTCTTAATTTGCAGTCAAGTTAAAACCTGATCCGGATCCTTCTACTGTCAAAAAATAGTAATGTCCTCTGAATTCCTTGTTCTGCAGAAGAGCCAAACCTCACCCATATGCTGGCAGGTTGTCCACTTTTGACAGCTAGTGGCTTGCAGCAAGCATGCTTTTCACTGTGAGGAGCCAAGTTAGGCCCAATTCAGCTAACGTTTAATACTAGGCAGAATCTCTTTAAGTCGTAGAAGTCAACAGACAAAATACATTGCAGGAAATACCCATTAGTGTTGTGCAAACCCTATTTTTTTCTCAGATATTGATAGAGTCTCGGGCATTGTTATTTAAGAATGTGTTTGAGGCTGTGTTTCACTCCCCTTTAGATTTAATGGCATATAGAGATACATTTATCAGGATTTAGTTTTCTTTTTCCTGAGTTGTTTATATTCCTCTAATGCCACTTTTACAATGCAACCCATCATAACCTTTCTCAGGGACACACTTTAATAAAGTCAATAAAGTCTTCAATTCCAAATACCAAAGTAACATATGAGAGCAGTCGGTAATATTAGCTTTATAATATAATGCAAAAATATTGTAATGAATGATTATGTTAAGAGGAGAAGAGCACTCTTACTTCTATCATAATATCTCTAACTATAACTTTTAAAATGGCAGATTCATCATTCCAGTGGCTCCGATGCACAAGAGGGGGAAAGCTACTAATATCTATCAGAAGATAAAACACAAAGAAGCTAATAAAAAAGTAAAGCAGCAATGAAAACAGTAAAAATAGCAACACCTTAGTGCACTAAAAGCTCTGCAAGTTACCAGAGGCTGCATTATCTACTGGCAATACTTTTATGAAACCTTATGTAAATATTCTGAGCAAATTAAAGCAAATTTCCCACTTTTCTTATTATTTTTCTCCATCCTCCCTGAGTAAGATGGATTTTATGTTTTATATATCTCCAGTTCTTTCTCATGTGGTACTCATCACTCAAGCCATCACTCATCACACATACAGATAGATAGATAAAAGCTTGGATGTTTTCAGCACAAATTTCCAGGACAGTTTTTTGGATGAGAAAGAGGAGGCAGAAGGCTTGCTAGGAGGCACTGTGGCCCAACAGTCTAGTTGGATATAAATGACAAAGATCTATAAGGCTTAATAGAGCTAATCTGCTCCTTCAGACCATCATTTCCTTTACTCACCTCCTAAATATTTTGCTAGGAAGCATCTAATTATGGGTTTGCATGAAATGGAGCACACTGGATGTCCTCTTGGGAGTATGCACTGCCCCCTCTTTTATTCATGACCATAGACAGTTGTACCTTAGCTCACAAGTGGTCAATAGCTTCTCCTTCAGGAAAATACCCACATAGACAGGAGGAATATTAATTTCAGGGTCTTCTCCTTGCATAGTGCGTGGGCACAAGCCTATCTTCCCATCCAGCCTTGGGATGATGGACAGCTCTCTGACAAAGCAAGTGAAGACATGTGAGACTAGCTACCCTATGAATGCAGAGCCAGGGCAATTACGCTTCACTGGGATCAGGAGTTCTGGATCCTGTAAGAATTTGGGAAGCTTTTTCCAAACTATTTGTCTGTCTCTACAACAAGCATTTTGTTCAGCCCTAATCATGAATTTTCATAGTGCACCTGGACCTCACCTTCACTCAAGCACAGCTTCCTGGATGGCGCCAGGGTTTCTGAAATCCATACTTTTGAGGCAAAAGTTGGTCTTCCAAATTAAAAAAACCTGCAACTCAGAGCTTACAGATCTTCCCCTGAATCTATATGTTCCCCAGCCACCATAGCTACCACAAGCATCTGCTGTTCCTGGAGCATGGGTGATCTCCAACCTTGCCTTGGGTCCCACCTCTAGGTGCTTCTCTAATGCTGGTAGCATGTGCCATCAATGTCCCACGGCTGTGCTGACCAGGGAGGGGAGGTCACATCAGTACTGCTGACACCTCAGGGTGAGGAGGAGGTGACATGGCTCTGCCATTGGCCCTGCACAATCATCTGTGCCCAGAAGGTGCAGGGTCCCATTGTGAGCGTTCGGGGGGAACCCACCTAAACTCAGACTCTTCCCCTTTATAAAATTCCAGAGCTGTTTTATTAGGCTTGTCCTTGCTTCCAGCCACCCCAACCTCTCCTTTTGGTTCCAGCAGCCCTGGGTGAAGTAGGACATTGAAGGAAGGTGGTTATGATTCCTCCTACCTCCATGGGGAAACCTCCCACCCCTGCCTAGACATGCTTTCTGACATCTCGGAGCCCAGTATCCTCTTGATCCTTGGCTAAACAACAGACCTTTACTATCACTCAGGAAGCTGAGCCTTTGAACTTAAATCGTGTATGTTTAAGGTGGGGAAAACCATATCTCTGTGTACGGAAAAAAGAACGAGTTTACTATTTTTTTTCTCAGTAGCAGTTTTAAGGTCTGATTTAAAAAAAAAAAAAAAAGGAAGTAGAAAATCCTGGAAAATTTCTTGTTGGGTTATTTGATTATTTCTCTGCACTAGGAGGAAGTCTCCTAAAATAGAAAGGACACCCGAGTATCATCAAATATCCAGTAGTTTTGGCTCAGAGCATTAACAATCACAGACCTAACAACTTGCGTGTCTACACACTCTTACTATTTAACTCTTTGAAATGCAGCTACTGAAGACAAAAATACATGTATGCTCATACACAAAGTAGTGCTGACCTGATAACACCACCTTAATGAAATTACACACCTCATGTAAAGATCGTTCAACTGTTTTTATTGTATTACTTGCTGTGTTTTTTTTCCTCTGGCAGCAGGCAATTGTTACTTTAAGAAAGTTCTTTAAATATACTGAAGTACATTTAAAAAGCTGACAAGTTGTATTTGTGGTTTTCAAAAGAAATAATTTTTGAGTAGAGCTACCTTTTTTGGCATAAAGTAATTGGAAAGTACCATAGATATCTCAATAAAACACATCAAAAGTAGCTTTCTATAGCTTGTTTTGACATGTCCACTTGTGGGTTGTATCAACTTTAACTAAACATCAGTTTTTCCCTCCGTCAGTACAAACCATTAAAAATATTCAACAGAAAAAGCAAATAGAAATAACTCAGTCCTGTGTTTGCCTATTTTCAAATAAAGGGAGATACAGAAAGGAGTGGTCACTGCAGTTGAAAGTGCATTTTTCTGATTCATGTATTTGCTGTAACTATTTGCATAGGATTTAAATGTCTAAGAAAAATGCCCAGCCATTTTAAAGGGAATGTTGCATTTGAAAAACTTGAAAATGCTAATCTGGTTTCATATTTACAAAGGTTTGTTTACTGTATGTGTGATCAATTCACCAAATGACAGAAAACTTTGGTAAATACAGTTTTGATGCCGAGACTCTTTGACCTGTTTATGGGGGAATAGAAATCTTATCTGCTCTAGAACCAATCCTAAAGGAGCACATTGTACTGATTTCATTTGAGATCTTATCCTCTCTCTCGCTTTCCTTCGCTCGCCTTCTCTCCCACCCTCCCTTCTTATGAACATTGAATGCTAAGTTATTTCCTTGTCAGGGCTGCTTATCAGGACGAGATTTACATTTGATATCATTTTGTAAACATGTAGCAAATGGTTTATACATTAAGGAAAAAAGGGAGCAGGCTGTTTTCATTTGAAGGGGAAACACATCTGAAGAAAATATATGGCTGTTAATTAATATTCCGATAAATAATAATTAAAAAATCATTCAATCACGGAACAGGCCTAGGAAACAGGCAACCAAATTAAAAACATCTTAAAATAGATCTGCACTTTCTCGTTTATCTTGCATGCTCAGAAGCACTTTCTCTTTAGTGATGCCACGCAGGTAAGTAAGTTAAACACACAATGGAGGATCTTTCCCTCAGGGCAAGTTTTCATCTCCTGCCTTTCAGTACATCAGCATCTTGCCACTGCTCAGGCAGTGCTTAAAATGACAATGTTTGTCTTACAAGAGAAAAATATACCTGAAGCTTCCTCATACCTTATCCAAACCATTTGCATACAGAGTAAATTAGCATCGCTAATTGGTAGGCAATCGGTTTGGGAGTCAATCAGTGGGAAAGATGGAGAGAGAATCTATACTGACTGAGCTTGCTTGCTGCCTCTGACCCTTGTTAGACAAACTGTGCATACACACACAGATTGTCCCAGTGACCTCAGTGGTTAAAGTTTCAATTCTTAAAGATCCCTGTATTTTAAATGTCTTGCTGGAGAGAGACCCTCGAGAGCCAAGAGCTGATTTCAGGGAATTAGAAGTCAAAGCTCAGGCCAATGCCTCTAGTGAAGTCACTGATAACATCTGCATCAGTGCCTTAAAATGAGAAACATAGATGTTTTCTGCAGACTTGCATGACCTCCAGAAAAAGAATACGACTGTGGTACAAAGGCATAAATCTGTAGCAGATTTCTACTGAATAATACCTGTATAACCCATGTAACCTGTAAAAGCTGCAAGTAAATGAAAACCACCTATAGCGTTTTCCATTAATAAATCATAAAATGCATCACAGGTATTTTGTACAGCCATAGTAAAGGAGTATGACTGCATTATATTGGATTAGGCTAAGTGGTAAATTCATGGTACAAGAACTATGCCCTGTTCCTGCTTTTCCTTTATGGAACCTGTATGGGAATGCCAGGAAGCCTGCTCCTCCGTGACAGAGAAACTGCTTTTACGCGCTCATCACCAGAGCTGGCACACTCAGCAGCAATCCCATCCTGGCCACAGCTCAGCCCTGATGCTCGACTCAAGGGCTCAAGTTGTCCGGAGCCGTCCGGGAGACCTCATCCCTTGCACTTACGGAAAACAAGGAAACACACAGGGATCTCACCTCGTCTTTCCAAAGTGATTATTGATGGATGAGAGGGATCCAGGACAGCCTTGAAGCAGTTCTTGCAGCTTTGGAGATCTTCTTTGGTTCTCGCTGTGCAATGCTGAAATCCTGTATCTTCGAGACTGTCCTTACAACCATTGCTAGAACAGAGTGGGAAAAATAGATCTATTCTTCTGCTCTTTCCTCTTTGCTGTTCCTTACCTTTTTACACAGTTTTTCTTCTACTTGTTTGTCAGCCTGTTTCTGTTTCTCTCCCACAGCCTGCATTATTTCCTCCTTGTCGTCATTACATCTCTGTTCTTTACTGATATATTTCTGTTTTCCTCCACTTCTTTTTGCTTTTCCCTCCTCTTCCCTGTCTTTTCAGAGCTGTTCTCTCAAACAAACCTCATCCTTCCCTTCCTGTTGTGAAGTGACCGATGGGAACCTGAGGATGAAATTCCCTCCTAGGGAAAGTGCAGAATCCCAGGGATCTCCCAATCTGTTAAAAATAAGTTGCAGTGATACAAGAGTTCCAATGTCTTCTCCATTAAAACTCCCAAGGTAATTCTAAGAGTGAGGCAGAGGGAAGGTAGCCATGACAACTAAAGGCTTAATAGTATCTGGTGCCTTCTGCTGATGAGGCTCTTACGGACTCTAGAGTGGAAACTAATGATGGTATCTCCAGGGTGATGCACATCTTCCACTATGACCTAATGGACTAGAACAGAAAAGGGGCAAATCAGGCACATAGAGCAACATTTTGAATGTGAGCCAGAGAGTTATGTCATTAATCATAAATTGAAAAGGAGATAATTGAGCCATATTCAGGTTTCTGAGATATTATGATTAGATCACCTGGGTTAAACAGCTCAGAGTTTGTGCCTATCTCTCTGAGTTGACTGGACAAGGATCCATTCTCTGGCCAGATTTGGTCGGTATTTTGCCTCATTGATCTTTTGAATTTAGATGCCATAGAATGCTAGATAGATCCTATATTTCCATCCAAAGTGTCATTGCAGATGATCTGAATGTGCTTCTCTATGGTCCTTCATAAAGAATGAATGACGTCATGCAGAACATGATCTATTGTATGGTCCAATTAGAAAAAAAAGTAATCTGAAAGTTAGTGCTAAAACTGGTTTAACCTATGGAATCCCACTAACAGGAGGATTTATATAGGCTGTTGAAGGAAAGTAGGACTTCTCTATGTGACATCATGAGTTCCCAAATCCCCTTCTCCATTGCCAAGCTCAGTCTTTGCGAGTCTGTAGTCATGCTGTAATGAGAACTGACCCTAGCAACTCAGGTTACTCTGCTAGCATTTTACAGTGATTTGCCCTTGCTGATAAGACCCCAAAGAAGAAGATCCAGAGAAGGTGATCTAGTGGTTTCATGATACAAACAAAGGCAAGAAACCAATCACTCCTTTATATGATGGACTCCTACTACCAGACCCCAGTCACTGAGCACAGAAAATAGACTAAGCAGGAGAAGAAACTTTATTTTTTAATAACTCAATTAAGTTGTGCATGATTTAAGATGCTCCTGACAAGAAATGCACTTAAAAGTTCTAATATTACATCACACCAAGCGGCAATGGGATAAAGGTTAAAGTACTTAGCTTCCAAAATAGTATAGAGCCAAAATCAATCAAGTAAGAACAAGTCCTGTCTAACATGTCTGCCCATATTCTTAATAGTATAGTGGTACCTAATGCAAACTCAGATTCCCTTAGTTAATACCAAGGATGGCACAGGTGCCGTGCTATTTACTGCCCCTGTTTAACTTCTGAATCTGTTCTAGGAGTCAAATGAATACTTGGTTAATCAACTGTGATTTTAAAGAAATACAGGTCTGTTTCAGATCAGAGGATCAGAGACAAATCAGAGGATGGGTTCAAGACTAATTTTAATCTCTCACTCTTCATGAAAAGTGCAGTACAAACTCTGAATTACCCTTTGCTGCCTTCTTCTCCACAAAGCACAAAGCACTCACGTTGCTTGTGTCTCCTGTAAGCTGGTCATTTCTTAGATCGTCTGTCTATATATTAAAAATTGTGGAGTAACTGTTCGGGGAGATCTATTTCTCCTTGAAATCCAGGCCTATGAAGGAAGCTTTCTTTTCTTCAGAAGTTTATGTTCAGAGGTTTCCTTCATGCCCTTTCACAGAATCTTCTGTTATGGTTAGTCACATGAGCACATATAAACAGCCATATTGGCCACACTTGTGTTGGCAAATTAAACATAGCAGGGGCTATTTCCTGGTCCTGTGGCCAGCTAGCACTACACAGCTTGCTTTCGGTACTGATAAACTCTTACCTTTAAAGTAGATGGCCATCAAATTCGAAAAACAACAGGCCTATACAAACCCAAAGCAACCTGGTTTGTTTTCTCAGTGAGAAATTTTTCTTGCACTTGACATGGATCAAAATTGTGCCAGACTACACTGTAAAATTAACTGTGCCAGTGCTCCTGCCTAGTATAGGCATAAACAAGGGGTCAGGCAGCTAACCCACTGCCTCCAACAGCATTTGGGAATGGATATTTGGGACAATGCATAAAAAGCATAGTAGGTACAAAAAATGCTGCCATCGCATCTGATCTCCATGTCTGGTAGTCAACAAACTGGACGGGTACAGTGATCATCCCTTGATATTCACTATTCTCCATTTTGTCTAATTTCAGATTTGTCTAGCCCTTTCTGAAATCACTGAACTTTCGTGCTCTACCACATCCTGTAGAAATAGGTTGATACTTTTGTATTGTGCAAAAACAAGCTTCTTTTTGAATTTTGAACCATGATGAAAATAATGAATCATTTCCTCTTTACCTTTTTTGCAGCATTCCTGTATATTTAGATCTCTCATCATAGTCCTTTTTAAAAAGTCTTTTCTTGCCCACATTAAAGAATCCGGTGCATTTAGTCTTCACTTGTATGTAAGTCATTTCATTCCTTCAGTTACTCTTTTCTTCCTAGAGAGAAATAACTAGAAATTGATGTAGAATGCAAGGCTTGCATGTGCCATGGATTTATGAAGTGGCAGGAAAATCTTCTTTTTTTTTGTAATTCATTTTATTCTCTACCCGGGTGGCTTATTAAATAAAAGAAATTAAACTTTCATAATATAAGGTGGAGTTTTCAGAAACGTGAGGATGAATTGTGTTCACAGACTACACTGACATTCAGGAAGGTCTTGATTCTAAGCTGATTTTGAAATTTGCATTATTTCACTTCTTTTTTTCCAGATTTTATTTTTTTATTTTATTCTGTCATCAGTCAGATGGAATTGGATGTTGTATGAAGAACTTTTTCCTAAAGAAAAGGGTGGGAAAACTCTTACTGACTTCATAAACAGAAAAACAAACCTACCTGACCTATTTTCACAGTTTTCAGTTAGAAATACGGTAAATTCTTTAACTACATCTCTGATCCTATCTTCATGCTTTCTATTATCTTGGGACAATTCTGAAACCCTGGGGGCAAGGGAATTAATTTTGTCCAGGTGACCCCACTACCAACATTAGCTCAGAGAGACCTGAGAGATAACCATGGCTCTAGCAAGTGTAGAAGAATTCTTATAAAGAATTTGGTACATTTTCGCACCCTGCTAATTAATTCAAGGAGAAAGTATTAGACAGACTTGTGTAATTGTGCTGGTCCACTAATCTAAGGAATAGTATTTGTTTTGACTTGTGAGTAATATATGATACATTTTTTTGTAATTATGAACTTCATCATAAGGATAGGCAAAGAGATTTTAATCTCCAGCTGATAAATTTTGCAGGGCTGGGTAACAGGTGGAGACATTTATCTCTGCACTAACTTGATCGTGTTTATGAACCAATTGATGAATGCCTCAGAGGAGTTCCAGGCCCGCCTTATTACTTATTTATTAACCACAAAGATCCATGGGAATCTAAATCGGGTTTACAATACAACTTGATTATCCAAAGTCATAGTTGTCCACCATTCCCTCTTCTTAAAATACATTTTTATCCCTGCCAGTTTATTAGTTACAATGAACAATGTCTCAGTGGTCAGAAGTCTCAATTATCCAAACAAATCCCTTATGACTTTAGGATAATTGAGCTCAGCTACTTTTGTAGATTGTTCAAATACCAACATTCCCATGTAATTTCTCATTAGGATTTAAGTGAACTTAGATTATATCTTAGAACCCCATCTTTGATCACAGAACTATAATGCAAACATACAGATGACATTATTCCCACACAATTAGTCATTCATCTTTAAGTGCATTTTAAATATTAAGGATGATATGTCTTCTTGTAAACTCTCCCTAATTTACCCAGGGAGCTTAGCTATTAAACCAGTCCTTTAGAAGAGTAGGATGATGACAGTCTGTTTTTTCACCAGAAAAATGAAATATAAAAATACCAAATACCAAAAATACCAAAAGAGTGTAATTTACAGCAAGCTGTAGCTACTGTCAATAGAAACAGGAGCTTCCAAACAAATCATACAATTTATTATACTCCTGAAATGAAATGAGCAAAATCAGTTTAATGTACAGATAAACAGTAATACATCAAGCTCAATGTGGCTAGAGGATGAAGTTCAGCATCAGTGACTCCACATGGGTAATATGACCCAACTAGAAAGGGCACCAAAGAAAAAAACATTTCACAAGCTATTGGTATCACTGAGACCTGCTGGCACTAGATGCAGTGCCAGGAAAGAATGCTGCCCATTGCTGAGCACAGAAGAAAATGCCTAATCTGTGCCTAAGCCTCTTCCCCAAATGAATGTCTTGCCTTTTGAATCAGTGAACAGAATAAGCAAAGAGACTGTGGGGAGGACAAGAGTAGGAACAGTTCACACAGCCGTACATGAGAATGGTATGAAGTGGATGGACATACACATATACAAATACATATGGGCCAGGCACTTGTGAAAGTCAGACATATGTCTTTGTCCTCATTTTAGGAACAACACTAGGGACAATTTGTGTCATATGAGATAGGATGGAGTTCTGCACTCAGTTAGGACTGGGATCTCAGCTTGGGAATGAGCAGAAATAGGGGGTGGGAGAGGAACTGAGAATGGAGAGGCAAAAGGTAGGAAGAAGGGCAAGTATGTAATGATACAAGACATTATTTAGAGTAGTTGAGGAACAAGTTGTAAAACTTTTGAGCTCTTGATGCTTGCTTCCCTCATAAGCTCTACCTGTATATGTTATCTTCTAAAACCTGATAGGTGAAATTTGCACCAAAATAGGCAGTCTCAACATGAATTTTCAGAATATTTTTCAACATTTGGTCAGTCACCTGGCATCATCCAGTTTCTGTGTGCACACATATGCCAAACATTTAAAAACTACTTCATGGGCCTGAAGGCCTGACCCAGACAGCCCACAGACAGGTTTGAATTCCTCCGGCACTCCTAGGAATCTGCTCCTAGGTAGCTGCAGTGTATTTCAACTTGCAGAAGCTCCCCATGGCTATGCTGGCACATACATCTCCGCCCAGCAGACCAAGGCATGCAGGTGCTAAGCAGCTCTGTCATGCCTCCTGTTCATTGATATGTACAAAAGTGTTTTGGTGTCTGTCCCTTTCACAAACAGCTGAACTGACTGGAATATTGCTAGTGGTCTAAAAGGTTAGATATAGATTTCTTAAATTCAGTTCCCACCCAGCCTGCTGCTTGAGCAGGGTGTGCCCCGACTGTGCTATTTCCTGAGGCTACTGAGCAGGCAGAAGGAGTGCTCATTTTGCTTCTACCACTGCTCAACTTGCCCAGCAGTCTCCTCTAGCTCTCAGTGAAGCAATGGGGAGGCATAAGCCTCTTCCCACAACAAGGAATAGAAAATACCACTGGAGCCAAGGTGTCTTGGTGAGAGTAGGAAGCCATGATAACAGTGCCAAGGCTGGTGAGAGGGCCCTAGGTTTAAGCTCTCACCATCCCGGTTTTGAAGAGCTTAGGGAGTGATTACTAAAGAACTGCTCCTACTCCCAGGCTTCCGTGTTTTGGGAGGGTTGCTCTACAGAGGATCTTCTTCCTCATCAGTGGAAGCAGTTATTTCAGAGACCAATCAATGATGTGTCATATCAGCCAAAGGGACCTAGGATATCTGGCCAGCATTCCCCTAGAAGCCAGAATGAAAAGTTAGTGTTCCTAGTGTTCCTTTTTTTCTCTCAGATATATATTTCTCATATAAAGATTCTATGAAGCTTTTTCCGCAGAGCTGGTGAAATTATCCTTTAAGACATCTCCTGGTGGATGGCTTCTAGAAGAAGCTGACCTTTTCACAGAATCACAGAACGGTTGGTGTTGGAAGGGACCTCTAGAGATCATCTAGTCCAATCCTCCTGCTCAAGCAGGGACACGTAGAGCACAGGGAATGGGAACCTTTTGTAACAAAATGGAAAAGGGCAATGGAAATTATAAAGGAGGTGATAAACAACTCACTCAAATTGTAATTGTGAGACTGAATTTGAGTGAAAAAAAATAACAGGCAGGATGTCCCTGTTCTGGGAAATTATCAGCTATGAAATCCTTACTATAGAAGAAGGCATCTTGTCTTCAGTGGTTGTTTACTAGTCATTCATTAGAGAAAAAATTAGCATATGGGTTTGATATCTCCTTAGAGGCCTTCAATGTCACCACTCTTTCCACTAGTTTTACAGAGATCACAGTTGTTTACTTCAGGAGTGGTTTATTAAACATAGAATTCATTTCCTTTATCTCTGGAAAACTGGATTAATGCTCGGGGCACCTCACACCATCAATGGTAGGAGACAGCTGTGGAAAGCAGCTGGATCCATTCTCTAGATGAGCCCATCTCTCCCCAGTTTCATAAGCGGCCTAAGTGATTAGTTTAGGCGAGACGTCTTTTAGACAGATAAAGTCAGGTGTGCTGAATCACAGCCAGGGAGCCTGAAAGTTTAGTGACCACCTCTATCAGACATGAATATACTCAAAGGAATGTTACTCCAACACACAATTTGCATCATTTTAGGGCGCAGAGCAAAGACCCAGTGACGACTCAATGATGACACGAGCCAGGCAGCAGGGCAGTGGGGACTCCTGTGCGTCCTCTCAGCTGTTTCCATTCACTTTGCTCCTGGTGAGCCTCGGCACAAATGAAAGCCACTTTTCCTCCTCACAGTTTCCTCCAGGGAGGCTGCAGCAGGAAAAACATCTTCCCTTCTGCATAGCAAATAGCCCCTTGGGCACGTGGCCTGGCTGTCACGGCGGGATGTGATCCACCTTCTCGGTACTTAAGCTGACCCTATATTTTTGCTTTCTTCAATTCTATCAGAGCTGTGGGAGCAATGACTAAGACTCAGAATAGCTAACATATACAATTCCCTGACTTTCAGTTTTATAACTCTTAAATCCATTCCAGGAGAGCTAGCTTTAGCCCTATTTCCTTATCACTCAGAAAGACTGAGACGATCAATTAAAGTTTTCCCATGCACCCTCTTGAACAGATGGTTGAACCATTTTAATTAAGTGTATGTATTGGACTGACAGAGTTGATGTATCTGACATGACAGACATTTTCTGTGTTCATTTAGGTTTTTCATCTTTCACTCTCCTTAGTATCCCCAGAATTGTGCTATTTGCACTGTGCTCTCAGAAGAATTATTCAATACACAGTCGATCGCTTGGATTATTAGATTTTTATTACTTGTTATTGTTGGTTTGGCTGTGATGAAAAGCTCTGCAATGGCAATTAACTACTACTGCAGCTTTCATACTGAAAGGGTCTTGTTGTGAAAGTCTCTGTCAAAAGAAGAGAGAAGATGCCAGGTTTTAAAAGATATTTAGTTGTCTAGAAAGGCAAATAGATGCATAGTGAGATTTTTAATCGCACCCAACACCTCATATTTCTATGGAATTTAAATAGTGTTGAGTTGCTGATTTGCAGTTCTAGATACGTAGCCATTTTGTGGGGCTGGCTCAGTGGAGCACTCTATGGTGGATGCTCTTTGACTCTTTTTTTTAAATAAACCAGCCAGATGTTCTTGATCCAAGCAGTTTTAAATTGGTATGTCATTCTTTTTTACTCCTTTACATTTATGTCCTTGCATGGGATGGTATTTCTGACATATGGCACTCCTGGCCCTCAAATTAAGGGCAGGATCTCATGGAGTATAGGGATCTCTTCTACATGATTTTAAGCATAGAATCTGGGTAAATGCATGTTCGTTACCTATGAGTATAGTTCTGCATCTGGAGTTTTTTGTTTTTTTTTCTTCAAGTCTGTGGACCTGTAACTTTACTGTGCCAATGTTTTCATACAGATGTGGAAGCAGACAATTACCAGCCCTTTTTTCTGATCCTTTCTTATTCAGTGGATATTTGTATAAATATTTGACATTGCCACACTCTCTCTGAATACTCTGACTTTAGAGAGCCACTTCAAATGGTTCTTTGGTCCTGTTTTGATATTAATAGAACACATTTTTGCTAGGTTTCAGTTAATATCAGTCAATAACTGCAAAAAGCATCATACGCTAGAAAATCTTGTAATGGCTACAAATTACTTATTTCCAGTGCCATTACTAGCCTAGATGTATTTTTTTTCTCTATTAAGATAAACCCTTATACTGCTCTAAGCTTCATGGCACACAAAGCAGTGTCTCCTGCTTGTAGGAAAACCACATTGGAAAACAAGTTCTACAGAGTCTGATGTGTTTATTATTGAAAGGGGAGGTATCTTTATCCAGATTTTCTAGCACTGCACAGTCTGGATCCCTCAGCTCCAGGAATTTAGATCATTGCATGACTTTTGAGAAAAAGAAAGAAAAGGATGCAAGAATGTGGACATAAACTGGGCAGTTGCAGAGGACCTTATGTTTGTGACATAACAACTGGATTAAAAGATGCAGGAAGAAGCAGCAAGGTTGTTCTGTTCAGGTAATATAGAAAGAGCTAAGGTTTAAAAAAATATATATCCTTTCTTGGATAGAAGTCTCTGTGCATACGTGTGTGTGTATGTGTGTGTGAGAGAGAAAGCCCCAGGTACATTCAGCTCTTTGCTAACACGTATGTATAGTCCAACTCCTGCCTGTACAAACCCTACACTCCTTCATATACTTCAAATACCTGCAGGCATAGATAAATATCTGGATAAGCACATACCTCTTTGCTTGCTTACATGGGAGATTCTGTTCATGCAATGAAGGCTGAGTGGTTTTTTTGCAAAACCTCCTGGTCCCTCTGCATATGTGAGTGCTCTGTGGGTACAGACACACGGCACAGCGTCCTGCTAACGTGCACTGTCTGCGGGCTGTTGGAGAGACGGCTAATGATCTTATCAAATCACTAGCAATTGGTTTTGAGAGGTGGTTTGGAGAGGCAATGAGTGAGGGGGGAAGGGAAGGAGAGAAGGAAGGAATATCACGCTGCTCTGCAAAAAGAGGTGAACAGAGTGGTCTTGGCAACCGCCGACTGATACACGCAGTACTGAGCAATCTGCAGCTCTAAGCTAGCAATAAATGAGAAATTTTGATTTTCTGTGCAGTATTAGAGTTTGTGCTATCCATCCACTGCATTGTCAGCCCCACACAAGTGGGTTCAGTAAACAGATTCACTCCTGGCTGACTAGAATCAGCAACAATTCATTTGATTTTCTAACAGAGTCATCTGATCTGATCTAAGAATATCAAAAGGAGCCAGGAGCTCTGACTGACATTATTATACAAGCTATTGCGTTTTGATATTTAAGCTTGTACGTTTCTTAAGCCTTGGTCAAATTTCTTGGCATTGTCAAGAAAGGAGAGAAAAAGAGAAAAGAAAAGAAAAGAAAAGAAAAGAAAAGAAAAGAAAAGAAAAGAAAAGAAAAGAAAAGAAAAGAAAAGAA
>JAUBOD010000514.1:413264-446151 GCA_032353885.1 Nothura maculosa
ATGCCATGGCCAAAGAAAATGTGGTGAGAACCTGAGTCCCACGGAGCAGTTTCATTTTTAATCTTCTGACTGACTTGCAAAGAGACGGAGCAACTCCTAAAGGCATCTCCTGCATCCCCAGCTCAGCTAACTAGAGCTATTTAAGCTCCGATTTATAGAGGCTGAGCCTGGATGGGAGCATTCTTCCATAACAACTATGCTGATGTCTGTATGAAAAACTCACATATTTAGCAACCAAAATTAGACTGAAAAAAAGCCTTTCCATGTGGACACAAAGATGCTGATGGGAGAGAGATTTTTGCTATAGTAGATTATGTTGTTCAAAGACACTGTGCATCTACAACACTAGAAAATCTCCTTCCATTGCCACATACTACATCAAAACCATTGGGATCTGCTCAAGCAGCCTGTTGAGCTGCAGGGAGAGGCATCTTCCCAGTCATAGTCAGAACAAGGACTGATGGCTTTTGGGAGGTTAAGCCAGTTTGCCAGAGTCTCAAAAATGTTATTCTGAATGAATACAAGGTTTTTCTTTTCTTTTTTTTTGAAATTATTACTTGTCTTTAACACACATATGCACAATCAATGAATGTTGATAATAGGTCATGTGTTTCTCTTCTTTTTTTATAACAAATTGTTAAATATATGGATAAATCCTCTGGTTGTACTTATTTCAGCTGAAGTAGCTATTAACAGAGAAACCAAAAGGTTAGTAGTGAAAACATCTCATGGAGCTAGATCTGGAAAGGACCTGAAAAAAATACCTACCTCATCTTTCTGCAGTGAGACAACAACAGAACATAGACAGAATGTGTCACTGGGAAATGAGAGCTTTGATTTCCAGTGATGGAAAAGGGTAAGGAGAGATGTCACTGCTATGATGACCTTTCCGTAGGGAATGACAGTGTTTGTATGCTGGGGCTGCAGAGCAACTTCACAGGCCCCTTGTGAAAGTTTAACACTTACTTTAAAAAAAAAGCCTAAAAGTTGATGACAACTCTTCAGACCATGTATATGTCAGTTATTTGAATTTCACATCTCAGACTTAAGACACCAGATGAAAATGTTACAGGAGATAAAATATCTTGTCAAGACACCTTGATCTCTGCTTTTGCACCTGAATTTCAATTTTGTCTGTATTATTCATGGCCAAGTACAAAGCAAAGTTACAAAAGGGAACTTCATGTGGCAGGTTAATATGTCTGAAATCAAGGACACAATTTAACACAGCTTGTGGCATATACTGCTAAAAGTTCTCACCTTCATTTTCCAGCAGGTTAGCTGTTTCTGGAACAATGTAGTGCAAATATCATTAAACACCACTTCTTAAGCTTGCTGCCAGCATTTCCTTTGTCTAGTGATGGCACGAACTTGTCATTCCTACTCACATAATGACAAGATCCAAGTCTGAAATCTTCATGCATTCAAGGCTCCAAGTGAGCTCAGTGAGAATTTTTGATGTAAGATGGGACACACTAGGGTGCAGATTTTTTACGTACATATATATATATACATATATATATTATATATATATATATATATATCTTTGTGGACTGCCTAAGAACAAAGAGCAAATGACAGGAAAAGCTCTCCAGGGCATTTCCAAACTGTGAAAACCTCTCTGCTGTAATGAATGAGATTGTGTTGCTGGCCTAGGAGCTGTTGACCCTTCTGTGTCCTCTGTTACCGGTGCAATCTTGGAATGCAGAGAGACTCCAAAATAAGAGTGTAGTGTTTCTCGGTGGCCAAGAGAACAAAACTTTCGGCTTCAGGAATGTGAAGTGCAATTGCAGAGAGCCATCAAGTAGCGATAGTAACAAAAACACCAATGGCATCTGTTATGGATTTGTAGCAAAGAAGATCCAGCTAAAACACACAGGACCATTCTTTCAGTCAAGACAACCAAGACACAACTGCACATGCCTCTGAAAGCTAAATGAAAAGGCTGTGTTAGTGTCATGCAGAGATTTAAAGAAGGGCATCTACAAACATACCCTTTTTCTACTCGACATACTGTCCGTGTGGCTGTTCACATCTACAGCAAAGCTTCTGCACCCCTAACCCTGCCTGACAGATCCCTCAGATAAGCAAAATCTAAGCTGGAGGCTCCAGATTTTAGTTTTCATAACCGTTGGTATCAGTGAATGCTAATTTGTGTGAGAGTTCAGCACCCCAAGCCCCCTCCTCCTCCTGCATTTCCATAAGCATTCTGCCCTGTGTTCATTTACTTCAAATGGACTTCAGTTTTCTGCTGTTCGGCACGCAAACAATCATCCAGGGTGCCACCCCTGAGAATTGTCAGGCAGATGATGATAACAGCCAAAATCCCTGCCAGAAGAGCTGTGGCTGTCTTTGTGTCCCCATGGTCCTGATTCAGCAAGCTACATAAACCCAGGAAGCACCCATTTGGGTTTCCTATTGTCTTGGTAAAGGTTTGTGTTCCAGGAGTTACGAAGGTGCTTATACTTCTTGCTAATTCAGCACCTAATTCAGCTCCAGAGTCTAAATTATACGTCAGACCAACATTTGGCATCAAGAACAGGAAAAGCTGAAGTCCCCTTATTGACTCTAATGAGTCCAGAACTTCACGTGATATTCTTCTGTCTTAGCCCCGATATCATGGCAGTGCTGCTATCTTAGAATAGACAGTTAAGGGTATACCCTTTGAATGCCCATTTCAGTATGGGGAAATGAGATGCAGGAGGGAAAGATCATGTCACTCTCCAGCCTCCTCCTCCCTCTTGCACCCAACCTTGAGCTCCCTGGTCTTCTCAATCCAGTAGAAACTGGGCTCACATGCTGTTTTCTTAATTCAAGACACTGTTTCACTCTCTGCCATGCTTCCAGAGAAAGCAGAGGACATGCATTATAAGGTGACTTCAAGAGAGGAGGGAAAAAATAAATACAGACAACTTACATATTTTCATAAGATTTTTAAAATGTGTTTCTTCAAAAATTTGCTGATTAAGTGATTTGCCTCCAGTCTCAGAAATGTGAGGTTTAATGAAGCTGACATTTCTTCCCCTCCAATGTTCTGTCAGACTAAAAACCTTTTCAACTTATAATAGATATGTATGGTAATAGATATCTGAATGAAAGATCAAACAGACATTAAGTACTGCAGAAATAGCCTGCTGAAAAGATGAAGTCACCCTCTAATGACATTATTATGACATGCAGATTAAAAGACGAACCAGTAAAGAAGAAGGATGATAATGCTATTGTGTTACTTCACTAAGGTATTTTACCAGTAAAATAAGTTACTTGCCTTCTGCATCTATCCAGTCTACTGACTGATGTTTCAGAAAAAAAATGTGCAGGTGAAAACAACTATTCTTATAGAAGAGTTAAAAAGCCCACCAAGCAAACCCTACCTGTATTTGGGGTTGGTGCATAGTATCAGATGAACACTGCATTTCAAGCGTTTGATCCTGTGCCTCCAAAAATTACAAACACCGTAAACCAAAATTAAAAACTTCGCCAACAGTCTAGTACACATAGTAGGTTCAAACTGAACCCCCTTGAGGAAAGGATAATTACTACCTTGTTGCAAAGCAGATGCATTTTTGGAAGCAGATGCGTGCAAGGTGACCCTACTTTGGGAAACCACATTTGAAGCAAATATTTATTTGTATAACAAATGGAATACTTTCTACCAGCCCATCACACAGCTAAGATTAGCTCAGACCTTTATAGTGACACTACATAGATAAAAAACTGAAAGCGAATTTCTGCTGGTGCAGTTTCGCTGGTTCTTCAGCTGTCCAACCACGTGTGGGCTGAATTGCTGTAGAGCCATGTTGCAGTCTGCCATTAAGAAAACCTCTGAGAGAAGCAGACAGAAGGACATTTATATGACAAAGGACCAGCAGGATAATTTCTCATTGCAAGGGGAACCTCTCAGAAGCTTTTCCTGAGCACATAGAGGCTTCTTTTGTGGATGTAGACGAAAATGTTCCCAGAGGAGAAGAGTGATCATGGACACAGCTGGCTGCTAGTGCAACCTATTTCCACCCAACATGCAATGGACAGTGTGCTTCAGATGTTTCTGGAAATATAGTTCTACAGATGAGGCAAAAGAACTAGGGGTAGATTGAGACCTCCTAGTACAACTGCCTAAATTTGCTCTAGCAACAACTTCTATCCACTGCCTGTGCAGAGCATCAAAATCTGGCAGACCTGGACTCTGGTCTTCTGATCTGCTTCTTGCTTTCTTGAACTAAGTTGCCATAACAGTCATGACAACTAAGCGAGGCACCTACTGTAGGTGGTCTGAGCACAGCCCACGTTGCTGGTGTGCTGTTCCCTGCCTTCATCTACTCCTCCCCAAGCCATGAAACCAAAACACCATCAGTTTGCTACAGGCTGCTGAGAAACTGGAGAGCTGATTCCCCTCTGCCTGCCTCAACACAGACTCCAAGTGTGATTCCTCCCTTAGAAGTGCCTATAAATACAGCACGGCAGGATTATGAATGGACTCTACCTCAAAGAACACAAGTTGCATGTGCTTCCTTTGTGCTAAAGCACTCTTCTTCCAAATGTCAGTGTGGTCCATTGGCTAATCTGAGAACTCTTTTTATAAATGTATGATCTCTCGATGACTCTTACCTTTGCAGAGAGGATTCTGCAGACCAGATTAGCTCCTAAACTCCAGATCTTGAGGAATTAAAAGAATACTCCGTAATTCAGTTTCTCTGAAGTAGCTAATACCTTGGGAGGAGCAGAAAACACCCAGCCCTAAGTGCACAGCCAGATTATACACTGTGCCCCTTTACAGCTAGGAGGAGAAGCAGCTGCCATCTTTTGCAGTCGGCTTGTGAAACAAAACAACACTGTAGATCAACAGATAAAAGTACATACAGAATCAGCATGCAGCACTAAAATACATGCTGCTAGGTCCACAAGGCAATTCTTCCTGTACTGAGCACATTAATGAAGCAGTCAATACTTAGCTGCTTTTTCCCCTGTGCTCATCTAGCAAAGGCTGTACTGGCTGAAGGAATTAACTCTCCATAGCTCTTTTGGCAACCAGCAACTTCAGGCACACTTTGAAGATGTTTGTGTTGTTTGATATGATGTGACACAGTAGTGATGTTTTGTCTGTATCATGATAAGTCATTGCCACTCCTGATGCACCACCATTATGCCTACCTGCTATTCTTGGGCTTCCTTCCTTTGCATTTACCTAAGTAAAATACAGTTACAAATAATTGCAATACAGATACCATGACAGAAATATTTTTTTTAAAATGCAAAATGAGATTGTCGCATACTACTACTATACTATATTAGGAGTGCATAGAGATAATTGAGTAAAAAGCAAAGTGGTCTTGAGGCCAAACAAAAAAGCTTCATCCTCTCCACCTAGCAATGGTTCTAGGGCTCCTCTGGGCTCCATTTGCCACGCTCATGAAAACATACTGTTTTTCAGTTGCAAGTGCCTGAAATCATGAGAAAATTGTGTTTCAGCCTATCCAACTGGTATTTTCCTAACATGAAATGGAGGGTGTGGATATTCTATATGCCCACAGCAGAAAGCTGAGCAGTAGTGAACCACATCTGGCTCCTGTCCCAGGGCTGCCTTGTGGTCACCTTTCCACAGAAATGCCCAAGCTATGATCAGGAGATTGCTGTTTGGCACAGATACAAATAATTTCAAGGAAAAGACTTTAAATTTTAAATGTGTATTGTCACATGGCAGCAGTCTCACATCTCGGGTCACTGCTTGGAGATGCTTAACTATCTTAGATGTCCAATTCAACACACAGTTATTCTTTTTTGGTGCCTACTTTTATCCATTGTCTGTAAAGAGTTTCAAAAGTGCCTAGCTTAACTTTATATTTTTTAACTTTCACATGGCTAAATAGAGCAGATGAAGCTTGTGCTCTTCTTTTTTGATACCAAGTAGATGAGATCAAGTAAGCAGCCTTGCAGGATCTGGAATGTGGCATTACAAATTATCTGTATCACAGTATGTATTGCAGAGTATCACAAGGAAAGGAGATGTATGTTTCTTAATCCAAATAGTTTATGATCTAACTAAATAGTTTATATGCATAGTCCATACGCATATGTGGCCATAAATTAGTATACAGTTGTCTGATAAAGTTCTGTTCTTTTGATCTTTCTCAAAAAAAAGAATTAAGGTACAAAAATGTTCCTATGAGAAAGGAATAAAAATGTAAGTGTCACATTGATCAGCAAATGCTGATTGTTGCAATTGAGACAAGCTCTGATTTCAATGTGCCAAATTTGTCAGCATAGCAATCAAATTTAAGTTCAAATCCAGACTCTGATGCAATCACTTTCTGATGCAGCAATCTCGGGCCCAGCGTATATTGATTGTACAATGGCACAAAATGCAAAAGCTGTGATTCACACCAGATCTTCATCCATATGAAAACTTGGAAGGCAGGAGCAGACTCGGGTTTACAGATCTGTGGTGTGAGTACTTCTAAGCTATCCAGGAAAGGCAGCTAAGAAAAGTGAGATAAACAGGTTTACCTGGACTTTGAAAGCAGCAAATAGATGCACCTAGAGAGGAGTCTACACTGTCATTAGGACAGGAACAAAGTTCACAAATCAAAAAAGGCCAAACCCTATTGAAGCAGAAGTTGGGGAGAGCTCAACTATGGTACCAGAGAGTCAAGTCTGCCCTTGACAGCAGTGTAAAGAAGAAGTTATCCCACCAAAGGCAAGTACATTACACTAATTTATCAATGCTTCCAGTGCCCAAAGCACTAGCCCTTGGCTGGTATCTCTGGATCTTTGAGATGTTCTTCTAGCCACCAGAGGGCACACATTTTTTATGTTTTAAACTCAAATATTTGGGGAAATGATGAAAAAGTTCATCCAGTTTTGAGGAGCAAGGCAAAAATGAGCATCGACCCTCAACTACTTGAAACACACGATAGGCAGTTTTGATGACTCCATAATCCACTCCATTTCTTCCCCATTTCATTGTGTTGAAAGAGCCCATGGCTCTGCTCTCTGGACACCTCATCAGCAACTAAAGACCAATTTAGTTGCTTCAACCACAATAAAAGGCCTGTTGTTTAAGTTGTCTTGATATACTCAGGACATTTTGTGTGATAGAAGTAATAAGATACTGGGAAAGCATTAGTGTACATGGAGTGAAAGGGGAGAATAAGGTTATCAAACATATTATTAATAGTGCAACCCCAGCAGGATTTAACTTTAGCACTAGATTATGCAGAGCTGGTTAAGGTTGAGTAGGATTTATAGTACTGTTTTGGCCACCAGAGGGTTCCCATATTTTTCCACTTGTACAACTGAAGCACCGAAAGAGGAAAGACAGAAAAAGACACTTAAAATAGGTGAAATCAATAAAGATCAAACAAACTGCATTCCCAAAGTAATTCCAACAACCCACCTGCAGGTCCAATTTCTTTACCACAAAATTTGGTGACTGCATTTTGCAAAGGAAAACAGACATTTTTTACACTGATTGCAGCACTTTCATTCTTATTTGCACCATTACAAATGAGATCAAGATTTAAGCAGCTGACAATAAATTCCATGTATATAGGACACCTATTAAAGGTTTCATGTGATGTTAGAATGAGTAGATTAGTACAAAAGAAACCCCACAAAGTAAATAAGATTTCAAATGTTGTGGTATTGTCAGGGCAAAACCCCAGATTCCAAGTCAAGTTCAATCCTGCAAAGCTAGTAATGGCAGAGATATTTTCCTAACTTGCTACAGTCACTACCGTGACTCTCAATTCTCAAATAATAGGTGATTCATCCTAATGTTATTTAGGGAAGGAGTCACAATGGCTTTGATAAGTCAAATGATGGTCAGATATTTTCCTTACAGCTCATTAATTTTCCCAAGAAACAATTGGCCAAATCCTGCTGTCAGTTATGCTGCTGAAATCAGTGTGCTCATTGAACAATGTTGGAGATGCTTTTTAATCTATGCTAGAGCTAGATATCCCTCTGGTATATATAAGATATGGATTTTCTGACATGCTTTACCAGACCTCTTGAGGTTGTCTTGAAAAAGTCACCCAAAAATATACTGGTTGCAACAACCTAATAAGATCTCAGATGGGATGGTATTATCACAGACAAATCCCAATTTGAGCATGTTCTTTGGAAAGATTTTTCAAGGTTTTACATTCCCACCAAGAGACTCAGATCCCCGGGGAAAAGAAGGGTGATGTCGGAGCTTTGAGAAGTGCAACATCTTTCCTTTAAGGGTCAGACATCAGGCTCTTGCTCTTCCACAGCTCACACTTACTAAGGTAAGTATGGTTATCAGAAGAGACCACTCTAGGAGGTGGGCTTATGGCCTTTCCTTGTTTTGCCATGAGCAGAAGGAGGGTTGGATGCACTGTGTGGGCCAAAGAGCAATTCTCGAGCATCTTGTTCCTTCCTGAAATAGCTTAGAGATCTTCTCTCTTTCACATCAGTTGGCATACCAGGAATTGCACCTGCTTACACAACATGGTCCAAAGGTTCATCAGAATCAAAATCTCTTTCCTTATTAGAGGTCAGAGTCTGGTGCCTTCGATCATGGCAAGGGGAGACTTACTGCACAGTCCACTGATTTCAAGGAAGCTGTTCATGAAGAAATCTATTTATTCTGTGTGAATAATGGGCAAAAGAATCTGGCTTTTGGTAAAACAGGCATGGCAGCTTCACAGGTGCTACAGCGTTTTGTATTATTCTAAAGTTTCAATTTTTATTTCTAATAAGAGTCTGACCTTCTAGACTTCATACAATGCATTATAATTAGAATACTTATTGAGAAACCTAATATAATATTATACCCGCTGGGGAGTCAAAAGTGCAAATAGTAAAAATATCAAATCTCAATATTTAATTAATTGAAATAAATTAAATTTCAACCTATTTCTCATTTATTTCAGCTACTTAAAAGTTGCATATGAACATTGTATATATGTAGATATCCCTACAGATGTTCCGAGTGGAAATTTAGAACATAATGATAAATGTTTATAGCCACATTTTTCAACTTTTCGAAGTCCTTTTCAAACAAGACCTCACAAAGGTCTTTGAATTTGACTGCTCTGTTCAGGTGCTTAAATAAAACATGCACTTCTGAGAAACTCTGTATTTTCTTCATTCAGAAGACTTCTGAATGTCTGCCCTTTAAAATGTAATAGCTTCCCACTCAGGCTGTTCTTAAATAACATCTTTGCCCAAAACATACATAGAAGATAGAAGAAAGCATAAAAGATAAAATCTACTCAGCAATGCAGTTGAAGAGTGAAGGATAGATAGTGTTGTGTTAGGGACCAGATGGGTGTAGGGGAGGAGTGAGAGGTCGCAGAGAACCGTGAGCACCAGCAGAGTGGAAGTTCCTGAGGAAGGAAGGGAGCGAGCTGGAATAAACCAGATTCAGGAAGAAGACCATCGCTCCTCTTCCACATGCTCCACAACTGCCCGGATCGTGCAACCAATGATCAACCGCTATGTTACTGTTACAGCCAATGGGGATTGTTATGCCAGGTATGCGGAAGGCGGCTGGGTATAAAGACTCAGGTTTATGCGCAATAAAGAGTTCGACCTTATCCGTCATATTGATGTGAGCGTGTCGTTCCCATTTCACACAATTAGAAAGCCCTTGGCAGTATTGACTTTAGTAAAAGACCAAGAGAATTCCATTTTTGTACGATTTCTAACCTTGATCCAGTGCAGATATGGTCTTTTTTTTTTTGTAGAGATACAGAATCATGCCAAAAAGTGCTATTCCAGATGTACTAAGCATTTAAGCAACAGTCAACCTGTCCTCATAGCCTTTAATGGTATCACTACTAGGACTACGCTCATTTTTCTCACTACTGCATAGCGATTTGTTGATAAAAACAAGTAAATGAAAACAGACACTGGGCAAATGAAGTGGCAGTGATGAAGTTTGTCTGAGAGCTTTATTACTGCAAGACAGCATGGCTGCAGTTTGGTTGCAGAGCTACTCTTGTACAACTGTGTTTCTCATAGTAAAGAAAATTTTAAGTACTCAAAGATAGGCCACAGGTTCTTTGATTAAAGATGGATTTATAATACATGATAGTCCATAGCAGCTTAAGTACCATACGATGTGTTATATAAATGCACATTCATGATTATTACGCATACCAAAATAGACATGTACTTGATAGAGGTTATTATGGTTTACAATTCCCTTTTCACTTTCCTCCCTGTGGTAATAACTATACATGTATTGGCCTTAAACACCTACGTGTTTTAAGCACAGGTTAAATTATAAAAGAGATTGCAACATCTTCTTTGTCCATCATCATCTAATAAATCAACAGGTCCATTTCTGTGGATTGATGTAATGGCATTTATGAGCATTGGCAAAGTCATATCCACTTAACTGATGCAATTAAGTAGTGCCGTGCTCTTATTATAATAATAATGGATTGACTGATGAGTAATTTATTTCTTTCCAATGTAACTGACAAAAATAGATTATATTCATAGACAACGCAATGTATTTGGATCATAAAGCTGCTGTCTTCTCAAATCCACCATTAGCTTAGATTTATCCTCACCAGAGAGTGGTGGAAAACACTTTAAACCAAGGACCATGTTTAATGAGGAATATTAGCCTCAGCGCCAGCAGCTTAAGTGTTAAGTCCCACAGAGAAGGTGAGTGTTTCACTAGCTATTTTTCCCAAGAGATGCACTGCTAAATCTTGTTGTAAAGAACCAACCCTTAGACCAGTCAAAATCCAGAAAAGAGAAGGTGCTTTTTGTACACCACTTTGGCACAATTTAAGTTGGATTTCAAGAAAAGATAATTTCCTTATTGCCACTTGTTACTCAATGCATTCTCCCCCGCACTCCTTTCGTATTAATATTGCCTAGAGGCCTGTGCAAGTCAGCACTTTCCTCACCCTCAGCATGACCTTTTGGAATATCTTGTTATTTCCCATGTTTATGGCTGTCATTTACACATGTGAAGATTAAGGGCCAAATTATCTGTTGGCTGTGAACTGGCATGGCTTCACTGACTGCAGCAGAGCTGCTCCAATTTACAGTCTGCAGGAGACCTGGAGATAGGCCAAAACAAAACCCCCAGCTCCACACTCACTCCAAGTAAGAAAGCCCAAAGCTCTCATGGGCATGCTGCATCCATTTCCATCACATTTCCACAACTGCCTTTAAATTATGGCAGCAACACTTCTGCCTTCCATTGAGTACCTGACAAATGTTCTAAATTCTTATTTCATATTTTCACAGAGCTCAAGGACAAAATACACCACTAAACCATCTCATTTGACCATCTATATAGCACACAAAGAACAGAAAATAGAGCCCAAGACTATTGCATTAGCAGAGAACTGATTAACTGGGTTAAGCCCAAATGATCCCAACAAGATTTCCACATTCTGAGGAACAGAAAGGGACAGATCCTGCCTTTCTAAGTTTAACCTCATGGAAAATTCCTACCTAACACCAAAACCTGGAAATCAGCAAGACTGATTTCAGCATGACTGATACGAACAAAGCATACCAGTCAAGACTCATACAAAGATGATTCACCGTGTCACCTGGGAACACTCTGTTGTCCCATGCGAAGGCCTCACTTTACCTGTGTCATGCTTTCTATGCCTCAGGATGTGCTTGTGTATACATTTGTATGCAGTTCTTCAGAAAGGACAAATTCTTTCCTTGGTCCTTGAAACCTGAGATCAGATGTTCAAAAGAACTTGCACTTGTTAGACCTGGAACAATGCAGAAGTGAACAGAAAACAGGAGATTTCCCAAGTGCCAAAGTCAACCGAGATCATCACAACTTCCTACCTCAGCAATACCATGATGAACAGAAACATGTTTGTTGAAGGGGGCAAAGACTACCACTGCTAAAAAAAAGAATTTGGACCTCTATTTCTTCTCATCAGTGGCAAATGTGACTTTCCGCACAGCTGACAGCCTCATCTTCAGTGCTTCTCTAGGAAGCAAAGGCTTCTTTCAAATGCACAGCATGATCACTACCAGAAAAGTAGAAGCTGAGCATTGGCTGGCCTAGGAGGGGGAAAGAGACCTACTAAGGCTTGTTTATTGTTGTAAGTGCTAAGAAAATTTGTAATCAAGGTATTTTATGATTAAAGTCAACAAAGAGGCTCGCTTCTGTTTGCTATATCCATATTTCTAATGCAGGGTTAACTCATTGCACTTACCTCCAAGACTGTATGTATTTAATTTCCATAGCACAATGTCATATTATATGATGACCAATAAGATCACCAATGCTGGCTTTATATCTGCTCTGAAACCTCTAAAGAAGAGAAGCATCTGATCTCTCAGAAGGTGTGATCTATGCCTGCACTCATGCACTCATATATTATTTATCTTGATCTACAAGATGTCTAATAAAGAAGTCCATAGAGGAAAATAAGAGCCATTTGTGCTACCTTTCATCAGAAATGTTTATGTAGAGTCCTCTCTCTCTGACCGCAGAGCAGACATCTCATTCCTGAAACTACACCTCCTCACAGGAAGAAGCACTAATCGTTCTCTCCGCTGCAGAATGCCTGATCCATACCACCTCTTAGACTTTCTTCTGTAAATGCTCCTTGCTTCTTTTCACAGAGGATGTAGCCAAATACACTTGTCATACCACTAATGTTAGATTCTGAGGCATCAGCCTTCAACCTCCCTTTCTTGGATTGATCCATGCAAACTGAACACAGATTTTTGTTATGTAATAACTGTTCGAGCTCGTTACAATTCTTGGACAAATTCCTTTGGCAGAAGGGAAAAACAAAGTTGAAGTAACACTGCACCTACTATGGTATGATGTTAAATGCCAAATCATGAGAAATTCCCATATAATGGATATTGAAGCATGCATCTTTTAGATGCAAAACAAAGATGTTGGCCTCCAAAAATTCCACAGAATTGATTCATTGTACTGGCTACTGATAGGAATCAGAAACACAGTAAGAAAGCCAAGAATCCTGAAGCTGATAGACATGCCTGTGTTCCAGGGAAGAGAAGATAACAACTTTTGACTTATCTATCATCCAACTTTTGTATTGTGCTGCTTCAAATTTGCAGACCTGTTGTGACCACAGTCACCATAGAGTTAAGTTCTGGAATGTGATGTACAGGTGAGTTAAGAAAAAACTTTTTGATTACCCATGCTTTGCATCTGGAATTTAAACCAGAGACTGGGTATGAAATAGTGTTGGATGTACTTTGGAGATAAGAATTCACTCACCATGCTAATTGAGTTCATTTTTCATTGTTATTTTATTTTTCTCGTGGTATTTATTTCAATTCAATTAAAGTAATTGAAGTTAATTCTGAAGACATATTTGGCTTATTAAATCTTGAGAATCATAAAAGTAATTGACAGTGAGTTTAATGTTTTCTGAAAGTGAAAGAACAATGACCAGTCAGTTTGTAATAATGAAGAAGTTTCTTGCTATATGGTCAAGGGATGATGGGGATGATATGGAGAAATGCAGCAGAACTATTTTGATGACCAGGCAATGAGTGTCACTAAAAGATATGTATTCATATCTTGAGGAAATACACAGCTTGAGCTTGAACTCTAGTGTATTCCTCAGCTGGATGGATTACTGTGTCCCAAATTCACAAACTGGAGATGTAACACTTTCCTGGATGAAAACTTGTTTAAAAAAGGAGAACAGTTCTAATTCTATATTTAATTCTAAAATTCTGTCCAGGGCTTTTCATTTCAGTAACCATCTCGAAGAGGCCTTAGGGGTCAAGAATCAACACAGATATTCTGTCTTGAACTGTGAGAAGAATGAATTCAGAACAGAAGGTTTTAACAGAACTGAGTCCACCAGAAAATGTATACTGCTGCTAAGAGTTGGCTCTCCTGTTCTGTCAGAGATCAGAGTCTTTGGGAGTAACCATGTTGCGTCCACCACATCATAGTGTGTAGTGCAGCACAAGGACAACGGTGCTTCACAAATTCATGGATTCATATGTTCATGCTCTGTTCCCATTCACACCTCTACTGCAATAACATGATCAATAGCAGAATTATGGCCCAGCATTTATTCTCCTTTACATTATCTGAGCAGTTCTTGTAGTTCTGCTTCTGCTTCTACCTGGTAACTCCCTCAAGGATTGATTTGTGAAGGACATAGCCTATGAGATGGAGAGCACTAGACATCCTGGACCTTGGAACACTTTCTGTAGAAGGTCATAATCTATTGAGAGATACAAGAAGGCACATAGCTTTGATTATAAAAATACATTTATTTCACAAGTGAGAACCAAATACGCTTAGTTGGGCCTTAAAAAGACGTTCTAAACAAGCTTGTAATATGAATATTGATTTAAAAGGAGGAGAATAGCCCAGAATCTTTGGTATCCGTCAAGAATATCTTCAAAGTGGCAGAAGGAGGCAAGGTCTTTTCCATGTGCTCCATGCATTTGCTATCATCCATAAATAATGACTTGGAATCATCATTTGGAGCATCAGAATTTGGAGCATCAGAAGTCACCACACTCTGCTGGCAGAGATCCTAGTTTGGGTCAGGCAGTGGGGCAACCACCTCATAGATAACAGCTACCTGAAACAAAGCTTGTGAGCAATGTTTATATTCCTGAGATAGCTCACAGCCTCTCTTCTTCAAGAAATGGAAATGGAGAGTGTTCATGAAATCCACTACTTGACACAGATGCTTGGTGGAGGAACCCGTCTGCTCAGGGATGCATGTCATGCTGAGCCTGGGACTCTGATTGTTTTCTGATTTTTCCACACACCTCTGAAGGGCTTTTGAGTATCCTGCTTCAGTTTGGGTGTGGAGATTGGAAGTGGCTTGGGAGCACCCAAATCTGAAATCTCAGCAAAAGTGCATAGGAAAGAAAAGAAAGTGGTAGGATCACAGACACCCTACACACTGCTCTGTTGTCCATCTGTGTCACTTGCACTTTCAGGCGAAACTTTTCATGTGCATGATCAAGTTAGACCTAAGATGTGAACTGCCTTACCTGGTGAAGGGCAATCAAGGGACCAGTATGAAAAAGAGTGCACTCAGATATGACACTGGGGCTGCTTCCATCCTGCACTTGAATTCCTGGCATTTTTGACAAGGTTCTTTACTAACACTTTCTAAGGGAAGTGAGCGCTTGTGGATAAGAGAGGAAATTCTTGCACAGAACAGTGGCTAGTGAAAACATGGGGAAAAAAGAGTTGGAATAGGAGGTCAAGGTTCCCAGTTGTGGGGATTATCAGTGGATCACAGGGATCTGTTCTGGGATCTGTGCTATTTGGAACAATCATAAATGATCTGGAAAGTAGCTAAGCATCAAGATGACAAAATTTTGTGACAAAAAAATAATTAACAAAAAAGCAAAAAGGGAAAGCAAAAGTAAAAGTGAAAGATGATTGTGGCACCATGGAGAAGGATTTCCTGTTAGCTGTTAGCTAGTGTCCAGCTGATAAAATCTGCCAGACAAACTTCAGTACATATGTAGAGAAAATAAGCCTAAATATAAGAAAGAAAATAGGCTCTAAATTAGCTGTTATCACTCAAGAAAAAAGTATAACATGAATAAAACCATCAAACAGTAGATTTAAAGCAAAGCAAAGAAGCTTTTTTCCACACAGGGCATAATTAAGCCATGGAACTCTTTGCCACAGGATGGTATGGAGAGCAGAAGTATAAATGAGCTCAGAAATCAGTCAGACAAATTCCTGGCTTAAAAATTCATTGAGCGTCAGAAAAATACAAAGATGCAGATACAATCTCTGGCTTGCAATGCCCTAAGGGCATAGACTGCTAGAAGGGTGTGCCAGAATAAAGTATCTCAGTATAGTTGCTCAGCATTTATGGTTTTTTCCCTAAATATCTGCTACTGGCCACTGTCAGAGGGACACAGTATCGAGCTGTAGCAATGCTTAGCTATAAACGTAAATATGAGTCCATAGTACGATGCATCTCAATCAAAGGGATGTAATGGGCTGCTTCGAACATTTCTGGCAACTGCAGCAGCACAAAATCATCAGGTTCCAATTGTTTTGGCTTTACAAAGGTGAACAAAGAAAAGAAACATGCAAACTGAATCCACGTAGGTCCTGCAATATCTGCAATTTGCTGAAAAAAAGGAGTAAGGGAGAATTTGATGGCTATAAATTGCAAAATCACTGTCATGTTGAAAAGCAAGAGCTAGGTTAAGCATGTGGGCCAAGCAATATAAAGAGTATTGGTTGTGTACTGCTGAACAGAGAGCAGGCCGTCCCCTAAGTGACTTAAAAGGCTTATTGAACCATAAACTAAGTTAACAAATGAAGTCCAGACAGAAATGCTTTGTAAGAAACAGTTTAGTGAAAGGTATCAAGCAGATCTGTGGAGCCATAAATGTCACTAATATTTTCTTTGAAGATTACTTTATTTTGTCACTAGAATCTGTGGAAAAATCATATTTAAATGACTGTAGAAACAGCAACTTGTTTGGGTTTGGTGTTTAATGAATGCTTTGCCCGGTCCGTCAGCGTTTTCAGTCATTTTACCAGACCAGTCACATAAATTTGCTGGAACTGCTCAGATAGCAGGAGATAGGCACAGCACTGGAATTTCAATAGGAGCAAAAAGTTAATGAATCTCCATCCATGTCCGGAAGCCCAGCACTGGATAAAGTCCAGCTGCACTCCAGCCCAGCCAAGCTAAGCGAGGTGGGTCTGTCCTTGCTGAGCACCACAGCCTGCAGCCCTGGTCTCAGCTGAGCCTGGCACAGCTCACGTCACGAATGGCTCTCCATAGCCATGCCTTGTCTTGGTGCATTCTCCCATCTTCCTGTTGCAATTGGTGCAAACTGGAAGTGTTTGGTCCATTTGCAGCTTTTGAAGCATCTCATTGACTGTTTTATTAACTAGACAACTTCTCTTTGCAGTTAACAAGTCTATTACCCTCCTCTCTCATCAGCACAGAAACTCTTCCTAAAGTTAATAGATTTGAAGGGAAAAATATGCCCTGGAGTACCTACCATTTCTGTTACCAGATAGTCTGTGCTCTGCAAATCAATGCACTTGAGTCTGGTTGAATCTATAGCCAGACAGGCTGAGAAAAAAATAAATCCAGCTGAGGTTTGAACTCCTTTCATACATCTTAATAGGGATATTATCCTTAAACCCCTTTGTGACCATTTAAGTGATAAGACTATTAAAATCAGTAGCAAAAACAGCCCTCATCATTAAAATGCATTTTAAGTGTCAAGTGGATACAGTGTTAATCTTGGCTATCAAGCACCCTTGCAGGAAAAAATCACAAAATCAGGAC
The DNA here is from genome assembly GCA_032353885.1 of Nothura maculosa. NCBI lineage: Eukaryota > Metazoa > Chordata > Aves > Tinamiformes > Tinamidae > Nothura > Nothura maculosa. Next base: position 430,529 of record JAUBOD010000514.1, read on the forward strand.
AAAATACATTACTAATTCCAGACTATTATCTAGGGACAATTTACATTTTTTCCTAGTTAGTTTTGATGAAACGCAAAAACTTCTGCAAGGATGAAAATCTTACATTTACAGAAAAATGAAATGTAACCAATTTTTTTCTCTCTCTCTCTTTTTTCTTCTGCATATTTGGATTTCTCCTGCTCGCAGTCTACGACTTTCAGCTACAGGCTATGACTGATCCCTTGACAACTCTAGTCTCTGCGATAAATTGTTCAAAGTCAGACCTGGGGCTGTGTCAGTTCCTAGAATATCTGGGTTTTATATCTTCTCTAGCCTCATTTTAAATTTAAATGATACAAATGCAGTCTGACCCCAGATGGAACAGAACACATTTTTACATCAGGTTAGTGTTTTCACCAACACGACTTTGGTATTGGCAACCCCACAGTCATTCACCCTGCACCTTTCCATGCCACAATGGGAATGACACACGATGCCAATTTGCTGCTGCTGTTGCCTGGTAGGAAAGCAATCAGATGGTCTACAGGACTTATCTATTCCCATTCTTGTCCCCTAGATGGGATCTCCAATGAATTTAGTGTAAATATATGCCTGTGCATCAACTGTGATCATCTACAGCACTCAATTTGGTTAGACTTTTGGGTTTTTTTCACTTCTTTGACCCCTCATAACTCCTTCTTTCTGCCTCCCCCAAGCAGAACCTGACATCCTCAGTGATGCTTTTGAACTTCCTGCCTGTAAGTAGGTTTCAAAGTAAGCAAATAAGCTCATACATCCCTTGCCTGTGTAGATGTGTTCACATATTAAAAACAAAATTAAAACATAATCTGATACAATTATAGATGTAATTCAGAGCCTGTGCTGAGCAACGCTTCCACCTGGCATTGCACTATATTTATTTATATTATAAAGTTAAAGAAACAAGTGGCATTAAAAAGAACTGTAGACAATGCAGATGATAGGATCCAAAAGTCCCTCTCAAACTGACAAACACTATGGAATTGGATATCACTCTAGCTACGCTTTCTAATATTTTAGAGTAGTGGTTACCTGCTATACTCTAGCCTTTGATCTCATAATTTTGGCAGCCGACAATGAGATAATAAGTGTGTAAGGACAATACAGCAAGAATAAAAATCAGTACATTTCTGAGAGAGGCTCTCAGATGTGATGTGATCAGAGAAGCAGGTATTTCTGAAGGGCAAATTTGGTTTTCAATTTTCTGATGTTAAATGCAGAATTCTGAATGTGGCCCATTGCAGTAGGCTCAGTTCAAAAAGTTAATTCAGCAAATAAGGGAGAAAGCATTTATTCAACCTTATTTAAAAAAAATCCCTGAGCTGATGGGACGTCTATTATGCACAGACCCACACACCTCTTGCTGCATCTGTTTGCTAATCACATAATGTATTAACACTGCCAAATGAGGACAGGAACTATATTACAAAGCATCTGAACAAAGCTATTCTTACGCAGAATAAAAAGCTTCAAAACCGCCACTTCAGTTTTACATTTTGGGGTGTGTTTTTGTATATGTTTAGTCCCTGACTGCATCTGGACACTGATGGTCTTGGCTTGGTCAGCTTGGCAGAAAAACCAAGTCCCCTCTCCTGACTGACCTCTGCAAACGCAGAGTCATTTCCGTGTAAGTACCAAGAAATAAGATAGACAGAATATATTTTTGGAGCTTTTATAGAGCAGTCAACCTTCCGTTTTGTTACACCAAGTGAACACCCGTGCAATTCAACGACAGCATTCAGCAGATGCAGAACCAGCTCCATATATATAAGACCACCGTTTGCCACCAAAACACTGCAGGTTTTTCACATGGCACATGGCTGAACTTCAGCCTAGAACTTGGCCCTGGACCAAGCCCAAGGCCAGCAGAGCCTAAGCTTGTAGTTTTTCTAAAGATCTGATGCTGCCATATGTTTACCAGCGATACCATAATTGTCTGTGCGATGCTCAGCCTGCTATGGATTTTGCAGCAGCTGTCGATAGCCCCATTCATCACGGACCCTGATAATTGAGGCTCTCCATCTGCTGCAGGGCCACCGCTATCAGCAGTGATACTCATGTCAGGAACTCACTGAAGAAGGGCCTGAACTTGCTTCAAGTGAAAAATCGATGAGAGGATCCTTGTTGGCATCGGTAGAAGCAGTCCTAACTCTTTCGGTACTGAAATCAGGAACAATGATGGAGCATCCTGGCCTCATCTTCCATCTGCCTTGCAGAGCTCTGCCCAACTCGTGCTCACTGAGCCCCTGCAAACCTGTTCTGTGCATCCACCGGGCAAATTCCCACCGAGGAAAAGGGCAGGAAAAGCAGGAAAAGCAGAATGGCCTGCATAAACAGATGCTGTCAGCGCTCATGGGCAAGAGGAACAGAATTTAAGTTATGCGTCCAGTTTAAAGCCCCTGACTGTATCAACAGTCCAGCATGTTTACAGGAAAGTGCTAAAGGAATTAATCTGTTACTCAGCAACACTAATCAAGCCTTCTACCCCATGCAGTTCATAAAGTCCTACATCCCTGCATACCTTCATATTCATGTTCACAGTCTGCCTCAATCCATCTCCTGTCTCATGCACAAAGGGAAGAAAAAAAACAAGGTCTATGGAACAAAATAAGCTTTTTTAATAAAGTGTTTCTTTTCCAAACACTTATTTTTTAACATTTGCAGTCTTCATGTTTTCCCTACTTATATCAATGGGTAAAACATATATATATAACTGCTTTTCTTCTTTCATTTCTTCCAAGAAGAAAATTTTGAAAACCAAGGCAAGTTTGACCTCTTGAACAAAGAGGGAAAACAATTGTTGTTGTCCTGCTGCTGCAAGTACAGATGAGATCAAACCAGAACTTCACATCAGAACACCCTTGAACTTTCAAGGTCAGGTTCACGTCCAAATTTTACTGCTAAGTCTAGTCAAAGCCTGTGCTCAGATGGATGTGGATAGCTCCCACTGAGTTCAGTCAGCATTCACTGATTGCAACGGTAATATTTTTATTGTATTTGTTTGTCTCAGGGCAGATTCTCAAAGAATCTGACTTCATTTTCATTCTTCCTTGTATTCACATCATTAAAAAAAAGCCATGTACATGGAGGCTTTTAGGTGCTTTTTGTGCAGAGAGAGGCACAAGATGAGGAAAGGCAGAACTTTAGGGAGAGCAGCCATCTTTGCAGTGTCACATCTCCTGCAAAAAACACAGAGTGCCCAAAATTCAAAGGAGATAGTGCAGCATGGTCTCAAAACACAAAGCAAAGCCACTTCTCATCAGAGGAGCCCGGAAAGCAAGGCACACTTTCACACTACATTTGGCAAACATTTTAGTGCTTTTTGAAATGTTTTGTTGCTTGGTACATTCCAGGCTTGTGAGGTCTATAGAAACAGGTAACATCTTTTATCTGAGCAACTGCAATAGCTGAAAATGGCAGTTCTGAATTCCCTGCCAGGGAAGGGACTGAGTAACCTGATTATTTTACAGCTGCATAAGATAGAGGAAGGTCATGTAACATGGCTGCATTGAGGTATGTGGGAACCCTGCAAAGCACGTTGCCTATCTTGTTGTTTTTGTCTTCTATGGTGCCTCCTTGCCTCCTCCAAGCAAAGGGAGGTAAGCTTTTTTTTAAAAAAAAAAAGAACAAAGATAAATCAAGGATGAAGCATAGTTAGAGTGACTGACTAAAGTCAAAGTAGAGATGGCCCTACAGAAACACAGATATATTTTTTGTGTGTGCAAAACAAAATCAGTTCATGCCAGAAGGATGAGTGATTTTTTGATAAACTTTGATTTTTAGAAGAGACATAAATATTCCAACTAAAAAAGATACTTTTCAATATTTAATGAACCTTTATTTTTGTCCGTCTACTTTCAGTATATGAAAACGAGTCCATAACCCAAGAACACACCCTCCAGCTGCAGTGTAACAGATGTGCAAACCATTAGTATCTGCTACCCATTCCAAGTCATTAAATCTGAAACCCTGCAGGAGGAGTCAAAGGTACCATCAGGGGACCTGTGGCAGCTATGGTGTTTCTACAAAACTGATTTCACTGGAAGGGCCACTGCTTTACTTAGAGGCACATTGGGGAGTGAGGATCTCAGATCTGGATTAGCTGTGGACAAAATGATTAGGAAAATGAACTGCTTGAGTCATAAGATCTGTTTCCCGAGTCCTTCACCATAGTGAGGGGGGAATTAATTGTGCTTCACTCACAAGTGAAGGTGCAAATAAAATCCAATGAACTTAAAGTGAAAACAGAGAAAAGGCCCTTGGTTAAACATTCAAGTGTTTGGGAGAATGGACATTGCTAGGATTTGGATCCATGAGAGGTTAGCTCCAGCAACAAAGTACAAAATTTAGGTTGAACACTCTAACTCCAGTGGTGCAAACTAAAACAAAGAGTAGTTAGCGTCCAGGCAGGGACTTCCTCCACAGCGCGATGGATGCAGAGATCCAGGACTCAGGAATCACATGGCCATTTGCATGCAATACTCCTGAAATGAATACCTCCCTGCAAGCTATCCAGTGCTCCAAAGGGACACCCCAGATGTCACAAAGGAGGCAAGGACTGCACAAGAACTGTAGGCTTTGGAGACAATGTGTCTCCTTCATCAGTCTCCTGGTCCTTGTCTGCTGAGAAAACAGCACAGGCCACATGCAGGTGGCCCTCGTGGGTATTGAAACCAGACCTTGGCAAAACCAAACCAGTCAAACAGGAGCAGAAACCTCATATAGCTTCCAAAAACCCAGCCATTACCACACTGTATGCATCAGGTGTCCACATTTCCCGTCCTGAAGATGCTAATGCTCCCAAGCCAGAATATGTAGGCTTTATGTGTGACAAATTCAAAGCATTTTTGTAGCCTGCATGCCATTCCAGCAACCGGCTGACTGTCTGATGTTGCACGTGGGTGAGTTTTTGCTCACTCTCTTGCCATCCCTCTGTAAAGCAGGGCAAGCAGAAGCAGGGCAAGTGTCACAGGCAATATTCAGAAGCAATTCCGGAAACTTTATTGCTCAGAAGTGGCACTCGGCCAGCACTGAAGAAAGAGAAGAGCTCATAGTTGTGTGCTTGCACACACTGACAAAACTGCTACTGATGAATCAGAAAGAGAAATCTGGAGAGGTGACCTTGGGAGGTCACACAAGACTAGTTTTTGCCAACAAATATGAACATTTGCAATCAGATTGTGGCCTGGTGCCAGTCACTGTTTTATGTGCTATCTCATCAAAACATATGAATGTTCAGTAGCTGGTTTCGAGGCCTACTTGCTGCAGTTCTATCTCTCCCAAACTCCTACAGGTTTTGAATTGTGCAGATACAAAAGCAGGGTATTGAGCAAAGCTGGCACTCAGATTTTCATTGTTCCCAACAAACATTATCCTGTATTCTAAAAATCGCCGAGTGGTCAAGTGCCGGAAGGTCACTAAGCAACGTGGCAAAACTGATGACAGAAAGGAGGCGAAAATTTCTGGAAAATGAAATTCTTCCATTGTCCAGGCTGGAAGGTCAAAAATTACCATTTCAGATTGCTTGTGCTAACAGAGGCTCCTCCACCCGAGGTGTCAGCCCTGCAGAGAGCACTACTGTAAATACCGCCATCTGTGATGTTCCTGGTGAAGGACTCTGCTGATATAAAGGTTATTACTCATTTATAAACATATGGCTATTGTAATCACTTGGTGCTCTATTAATAGTAGGACTTTCATTTTGATGGAGCTAGATTTCAAAACAAAAATGATTGTTTTTGCTACTCATCGCTAAAAGCACATTATCCATTTAATTTATATTAATAAAAGCAACAGCAACCCACTGTGGTAAATTATGAGATCAATAGATGTGACTTGACATTAAAACAGATCCTGCTGAAAGCAGTTGGTCTGAACGAGCACCAGCCAGGGCAGGCTGACATTAACTTCTGCAGGGACTGGGAAGGAGATGGTGAAAAAAAGGACACTGGATTGATTCTATTGTTCATCATTGTCCAACTAAGCAAAATAATAAAAGTTACCAGAGAATGTGAGTTTGCTCAGGATGTAACATTTGGACTTATTTCTGCTTTAGCAATCTATAGAGACAGAATACTGAAGTTTACAGTAGTTGAGGCAACAACAGCTTTTTAGTGATATGTTGAGAATATTTTTGAAGACTCTGAAAGTGTGTTTCTAAGCTCTGGATTTTATTGTGTGTATGTGTTGTGTGAATATTGTAGCATGTGCCTCTGTGCATATACACGTCCTCCGAATGGGACTTTTTTTTCTTGCATGCAGTCAACAATGACTGTTAACAATTTCTGAAGAGCAAGACTATAAAAGACTCAAAAGCTAAAACTTCTCACACAACCAGTTCAGACCCCATATCTGGCTTGCTTATTTTCTATTTCCAGAAGCAAAGCAACTGGTTCATCTGGCTCACTGTACATGTCTACATCAGGCTGAGATGAACTGCTTCCCAAACTCTGTTGACTTTGTCAAGAGGTTTCATTATGCCCTTGATTAAGAGTTGTGGTGATGGCAGAGCCCATGTTTGCATAGCTGTCCCTAATACTATGCAAATGCTGAAAAAGGGATATTTTTTATTGCTTTATTGAGCTAACTTGTAGCAAACCACACCTCCAGCCACAAAAAAAGGCATGTCCGGATTCCACATGTCATATTTCTTTTCCTGCTTCTCTTCCTGCGAAGATCAAATACAGTAAGAATTTCCAATATAAGATTCTGTTTCCAAAGAAATGTATTTGCTGATAGGGGACTCATAACTGCCACATTTCAGCTACTGGGTAAAAACCTTCTTACTGATATTGCCTTGGATTACTCTAATACAACACTTTAGTATTCAGCCTGCATCTCCTCACTAGCAGGGTTTATATAATGCAGCTGCAAAGTTAGGCAGCAGGTTACATCATCTCAGCTGAATGAAAAGATAGTTGCACTTTCTAGTTCTGAAGCCAAGCAATGTGCTGTAATGTTTGAGTTACAGATGTCAAAATCCAGCAACCAAAAAATGAAAATGGTGACATTGGCTTTGAGTTTCATAGAATCAAACTTGGGCAGTAAGGACAAAACATTACTTCAGCCTGAGTTATCTTTCTACCTTCTTTTGATGCTGCTTACATCAACTTAAAAATCTTTTCCTTTTCTGGATTGTTCAAGTAGTAGCTTTACTGCCTTAAATAGGTAGCTTTAGGCTAGAACATATATTAAAAGCCCTGAAAGGCAGGGAAAACTGATGCTGTTTCAGAAGAGAATCTGCTAGAGAATCCCCATCTTCATGAAAAAACTTCAGCAGTAGAAATCTGGAGGTTTTGTGTGAAATCCTATGAATATCCATGCTGCACATGTATAGTGAGAAATCCAAATAGCAGATCCAAAGGCCTCCAAGGAATCAGGAGATTTCTTACAAACTATTCTAGTGCCTCAATGACAAACTTTTCTCTGTGAAGAGACCGGGAAGTTTACAATTCATATATATTATTTTTCAATTTGTTCCATTTAATCATTGAAAATGTCTGTGCACATTCTTGCTACAGCTTAAATAGGAGCTTAATTAAGTTTGTCTTGAATCTGTTTGCAATTGGGCCAAGATAAATCTAAATATGTATACAATGAAGATATATATATATTTTTTTAAGCCTTTTGCTTCAGCTGGCATTTTCTCATAGAGCATAGACATGAGATATACATCTGAATATTGAAGAATTCAGGTCTGGTGTTTGAACTTAGCACAAATCAGAAATACTCAAATTTAGTCATTTTTTTTCTCCAACTAGTAATTTGAAGCAAACAATTTGCTGCAGACACATTTTAACATTAAGCTCCTAACTAACTAAAAATGCTCTCTCAGAAGCCTGTTTCTTTCTTGGAAATTATTTAAGGGTTTTACCAAAGAAAACATCTTTGGTGCAGATGCAGGGCACAGGGACAGGGCAGGGAAAGGAAATACCTGCTGCACTTCTTTAGCTTTTCTCAAGAAAAAAGAAAAAAAAAGAAAAAAAAGAAAAAAATCCCTAATAAACACTGTAAGTGCGTTTGCTGAGCCTCTGCTCACAGGCGTAATCTTCTATTGACACATGTATAAATTACAAGGGGCGAAGCACTGCCCAGTCACGGGCTGATGTTCTATCAGCCAGATTTCTGGGATTTTTGAGCAGTGTACTCTGTATATGGCAACTGCAGACTAGTGTTTGCCTATTCTTCACTGCTTAAAGCCTCTGGTTTTGTCTTGAGGGTCCACATAAGGTCAGCTTCCCACCCCCCAACAGCGTCAAAGAAAACCATGCCGAAGGTGGAAGAAAATGCCTCTCCTTGCTAAGCAGGCAGTGTTGATAAAACAGCTCTCTGTTGGAATAGCTCTAAGGGCAAACAGTGAGGAGGTTTGCCCATTCAAACAAAGTTAAGAGTGAGCAAATTCTCTTAAAGATGTACCTATGTCTGCGATCTTTGTTTCGTTTTCAGTTACTTGATAGAAAATACAGATAAAGACGAGAGTGGGCTGCGTTGAAAAGTCCCTGGTGCTCCTGAGAATGTTTCTTTGGGGGTCATCAGCTTAAAAGAAGGCCATATTAGCTAAAATGTAAAATTAATAGTAAAAAGAATCTTATAGAGCTTTTTATTGGTTTTTTTTTGCAGCCTTTTTTCACCTTTGCTTTCTCTTTATTCCTCAACAAGAAAAGCCAGATTGAGAAATTCACATGTTTTGCCCTGTCTAATTTACCTGCTTTTATGTGCTCAAGTCTTACGGAAAGTGATCAAAGGTGAAGCTGTGCAGTTTGTAAACACAAGACTGCGGTTATGTCGTGAAATTTGCATATAATTCTGTCACTGACTTCCGTTTGTTTGTTCTTTTTTGGAATTTCAGATGGCATCTAGACAATGACTTCCCTAAAAATGTCTTCATTAATTAAAAAAAAAAAAAAGAAAGATTGTGGAATTTTTCTAGTGTTGTCTGGCTTGGGGATGGGATTTGACTGGTTGGTCTGGTTTCCAATTTAGATGAAGGCCAAACTGGAAATTCAAGATGCTGTTAGGATGGGATCGCAACTGAGGAAGCAGTTTAGATCTAAATGTCAGGGGAGTCCAGAACCGTCTTCACCACCCAATCAAGTAATGACTCTGAGATCCCAAGCACGGATGCAATCTAGGAAGCTGATGCAGCTCCTACTACTGCTGAGGAAACATCCTCTGAAGCTGGTGTCCTCAAGGAGTAGTTGTACCTTGGACAGGCAGGAAGATGACTGGTGGATACCAAAGCAGCCCCAGTTCAGTGAACGTTACAGGCAGTCTGATCTCTTTCTTTTAGTCAATTGGAGAGGGAGCTGGTTCAGGTCATTGCGAGGTCACTCAACCATCTTTGAAAGGTCATCATGACAGAGAGAGGTGTCTGAGACCCAGAAAAAGTATAATGTCACTCCAGTCTTTGAAAAGGGTTGGAAGGAGAATCTCAGGAACTGCAGGTCAGTCAGTATCATCTCCATCCCTGGAAAGGTGATGGAACAGTTAATCCTGAACACCATGCCCCAGCACATGAAGAACAAGAAGGTTATGAGGAGTAATCTCAGCATGGGCTCACAGAGGGGAAGTCATCAGAGAGCTTTCCATGACAGAATGACTTGCTGGGTAGATGAGAGGAGAGCAGTGGACATGGTCTACCTTGATTTCAGTAACACTTTGAACTCTGTCCCTCTGACCCTCCTCTAGGCATGCTCAGGAAGGGTGGGATAGATGAGCCAAACACAGGTGAATTGAGAAGTGGCTGAACGGCAGAGCTCAGAGGATTGTGACCAGTGATGTAAAGTCTCTTTGGAGTCCAGAAACTAGCGAGTACCCCAGGAGCCAATAGTAGGTCCAGTCCTGTTCAATTTAGTCATCAGTGGCCTGGATGAAGGGGCAGAGTGCACACTCAGCAAATTTGCTGATGGTACAAAACAGAAAGGAGCTGCTGATGTATCAGAGGACAACTCTGCTGCTACTGCTCTCCCTGTGTATATTTCTGATTTCACATGTTGTTACGGGGCTTGACTGGCATTTGCATTCACTTGCAGGTGTTATTTTCTGTGACATGGGCTTCCCAAAGGCTGGTGTGGTTAATCAGAGCAGGATCACATCAGAAAATAAGCACCAATTGCAAACTTTACCTTCCTGAGAGCTGTGAGATCATGCTCAGAGACAGAGCACTTAAAATGAATTAGTGTATTCCAACACAGCAAAAGCTATAAATAGAGTGCTTATAAATAAACCATTTTTGTCCCTCACTTAGGCACCAATTCAGCAATCTCTGCATCTAATACAGGCACAGACTTACATCCCACTGATTTCAATAGGATACAGGCCCTTGCTTGCAATTAGGCATCCAAGCAAGTTTTTCTGCATTTAAGCTATAGTCTTGATTTCATCAGAGTCTGAACCCCTATCTCTTACAAAATCCATAGAGTTTAAGAACTTAAACCCTTCTGAATAGCTAGCTCCTATATTTTAGAGCAACACTAGCATTTTAGGAATGAGAGGTAGATCTTTCCTCTTTCTAATGTTTCTGTTCGCCTTTCCTGAGTGGCTACTGTTCCTTACTAAAGGGAGTGAGTATTTGCATAGGACGTCATTATTATTCCAACACATAAGCAGACTCCTTATGTTGTGAAAAGAAAAATCACAACTGTTACAAATCTTCCAAAACAAGGTTCTGTTTGAAAGTAAATGCATGCAGTTATCCTGTAGAAGCAACTAAAAACAGCCAGTCACATCAAAGGCATTTTGGTAGATGAAGTCAAAAAACGTAAACATTCAGAGATGTGTAATTCAGGATTGGCCACAAATTGTAAAATATGTGGTTCAAATTCACCTTCTTGGCGAAACCTACTGGGTAGAGGGGTACCTAGGAGGGGATCAAAAGTCATGATATGATCACATGGAAACTTGGACACAGCTTCCTGACGCGCCAGTATTCACCACACAGGTTTGCAGCAGTATGTGCAACCTGAAAATCACCATGAGCCTAGGTGATGTTCAAGATGCCCGAAATTCTCTGAATCTGTAAGTAGACAGTGATATAGATGACAAAGGGTTATAGTGATTGAGACAGTGATTCTGGTGCAAGGGAACAGGGTCTGCACCAGTGTTTCTGTGCAAACCCACCAGCTATCCCTGGCAGCCCTGCATGGGCTTGTGTCTAAGCCTTGCTTGAAAGCCTACACTGACACACAGGTATATCCTAGGTGACAAATCAGCTCAAACAGCTTTTCTTCACCTGTAAATCATAAGCCTGAGTTTGCCCTTTGCCATGTTTGTGGGTCTGTGCCCATGTCAGATTGTGGGGCCTTTCCACCAGGTCCGACTGCCTAATTAACCATGATCTCTGTGGCTGTCTCATACCAGAGCAGAAGGCTCTGCCTTGGAATGGCACCTGCTTACTACAGCATATATATAATTTAGTTACTTTAAATTTAGTTACAAGTTCATTTTCTTTAATTTTACATGCTTTCTGTACATGCACCAAAAATACAATAATGAGTGCTTTATTTTGTTTTTAAATACATCAGCTAACTTCACTGTGAGTTGGCAAAAGAAAATCTGCTACATTTCACAGGTTGTAGAGGGCCCAAAGACAAACCGTGCCCAGTAACAAGACAGATAATGTTTTTTTGAAAGGGTCTTTCCCCATCTTCTAAAGCTAGCTCTTGCAATTGAGCCATAGCACTGGTAAAGTTCTTTTTGCTTTAAAGATTTCTGACATAATTAATGCCATATATTAAGCTTAATGGAGGAGCTGACTTTATATACTATGAGGTCATGCATTAGAAAAAATTCACTTCCCCTGTTGAGATGCCAGAATACGTTGATCTTCAGGTTGCAGAGCAAGACCTTTGCTGGAGGAAGTGAAGAATCTGCTTTCTCATTACTTTGTGACAATTTAAATTATAAAGATCCTTATATTTGTTGGTACTCAGAAAGGGAATGGTTGCTGCATCACACGCTCTGGGAAATGCCACTATTCAATTTTGTGTGTCCTCCTGTGTGCCTCTGAAACCTCTGGGGGCTGGCACCAACCATCTAAGTGCAGAAGTCCTTGTGGAGGCCCCTTGTCTTCAGCAGGACTTGCAGTAGCCATTAGGTCCGCTGTGCACACTAGCACACAGAGTCAAAGCCCATTTCTTGCAGATGATTCTGAATTATAAATTCTCATTATAAATTGAGTGCTTTCATGGTGCTCAGAACTGCGAGTCATTTTGGAGAACTCCTGTCTGCAGCAACATCAGAAAGTATTTCCCAGCTTTAGGGTCTGTGCTGATAGTGTCCCGGGGCTCATTCTGTGCCCATGTTCTTTTTAAGAATGCATAGTCCTCTCTCTTCTCTCCAAATAATTTGTTTCTGCAGTCTCATCTTTTTAGAGAAAAATGGTGAGAACATTGACAATAGTGGAACATTTCATTTTGGTTGATGCTAAATATCTAGTGCTTTAAAGTAAATTTATAGCAGCTTCCAGCCACAGTGTCTGGAGATGCTAAAAGAATCTGACAATGTCACCTGGACCTTAAGAACAATAAGCACATTCTTCTTGAAAGCAGGCAGATTAAAATACAGCACCGAACTCCACACCCAGAGAAATTTACCCAGCAGAGACATTTCTAAGATACTGAACAAACCCTGCAGTGGCTAAGTCCTCAGATATTCTGTATTAAGTACTGTCTCTGGAGAGGTGCTTAAAAATTCATAATACTGTGTATCTATTGATGTATTTAACGGAACTTGGGAGTAAGAAAGTAGAACTCTCCAGCACTGTCAAGATAACGCTGCCAAATTTTCCTTTGGATCTATGCACTTCCAGATGAAAACCTGAGTTCCCTCAGGGCATAGATATTATAGTTGGAGCTGACAGCTTGGATCTCTATTGTGAGAAATTATTAATGATATTAGCAGTTCTTTCCTCTTAAGGTAAGCATGTGAAATATTACATCTTCACTCAGATTTCCTGCAATAACCTGATGCATAACTCAATATTAAGGGACGTTCATCAGCAGGAACAAACGCATATGCGTTAGCGTGGCAGTATAATATAACAAAACTCAATACCAGGATGTAGCTGTTGGAGTGGGCTTGAAAAGAATAGCAGCTATATAGACAGTACATCAAGTTGGGAGCCTTTTAAAGGAGGCAGTTAGATACATGCACTGTGATGCTTTCACACTATATATCAAGTCCTTCCTCATGAGAGGAGGGCAGCTTTACAATAGAACTGCACTCTCTATTGCACAGTGAAAATATTTGCCCTTTTTTATCTGTTTCCCTTGTCTAACTTTGTCAATAACCAATTTGTTGAATATTTGGGAGTAAGCTGTATGCTGCTATTGAAATGTTCCCTCTGAAAACTCTGATATCAAACATGCATGAAACCTGAGTTAGGGTAAGCTCTGCTTTGGAAAAGGGCAAAGCTAGTAAGCTTTGCTTACCCATAGCTCCTAGGTCCTGGTTTGCTTCTTATGTATGTGACTCAATTCAACATTTTACCTTTCAGAAACTCAGTGAGAGGAGACACACAAGAAGTGTTAGTCCTACCTACATAAATGAATGCGATGGGTAAAGCATTATGCCTGGATAAACTGCAAAGTAAATGAGCTTGCACTCTAGACTTGACCAAAAGCTGATGATGTCTAATATATTCTGTATCCTACAGTTTTTGTTAGCTCCACATTCTTGATATTTAATCCCAGTATCCTCTGATCAAATAGACAAGGATGCTCTTGATGGCCTTTAAACCACCACAAACTGAAGCTTGGAAAGTTCAGCAGGAACTTAAGGAAAAAATTCTTAACAGTGAAGGTGACAGAGCCCTGGAACAGGCTGCCCAGAGAGGTTGTGGAGTCTCCTTCCCTGGAGATCTTTAAAAACCACTTGGATGCAGCCTGTGCCCCGTGCTCTGGGTGACCCTGTGTGTGGAAGGGGGTTGGACTAGATGATCTCTAGAGGCCCCTTCCAACCTTAAGGATTCTATGATTCTATGGTCTGATCTTTAGACCTTTGCTGCTGGCTCAGCTTGCAAAGAGAAGATGCTCAGCTCAGTTATGCTGACCTTGAAATATAAAAAAAAAAAAAAAACAGAAAAGAACTCTTACAAAACTTTCAAGCTTAAACACTTTAGTGGCCTCATTTGCTTTCTAAAAAGGAGATGGAAGTTTTAAAGAAAAACTTGTTCTGTAGTCTATGTAATTTTAACTATAAACACATACAATATGCAACTAACTGAAAATCCCTAAACCATGAATCCTTCCCAGCCAAAGCCAAATGAGTCTTCGATACAAATATTTCATTTACAGTCTCGTTCCAGAGAGGCTCAAAATTAGAGAGGTATCACACCTTATTCATGCCTACGCTGGATGGTTTTATGCCACAACTGTCTTTCTGGAACACAGTAACCCTTAAAGAATTCAACCATGTCTAGGAGCTCAGCAGATCCACATGTGCACAAGGGTACCCCCTATATGAAGGCTTCTCAGTAGCATGTGTAAAAGTAAACATTGCTGGGCCACAACTGAGAAGCAGATGCATGAGGGAGGCAGAGGAGCTATTACCACTGGAAATTTGCAGTGCTAGAGGATAGGTAGATGCACAGGAGTGGGAAGAGACCTAGACTTGCTACTCTGAAGAGTTGGAGCATCTTGGGGCAGCTATTCCTGCTCTTTCCTCTTCCATTCCCAACAGGAAGATTGCTACAGCTCCATCCCCGGTCCCTCCACCAGCAGCAGCTGTCAGACAAGCTCCTAGCACAGGCAAAGGGGCAGTGGGACCACGTCAGTCCTCGGCAGACTTGGCCTTGCGCAGACGAATGCTCCGCTGACCTCCTGGCTGAGCTCACAATACTGTTCTGGAGGAGGTAGCGCTTTTTTTCCTCTCTATTTTCTTCCAGAAAATTACAAATAGAAAGATGAAAGAATTTCCTTATGACTTATCTCGTGGCAAGGGGCAAGAATAAAATGTGCACTTCCTGACGGAAAGCCCTGCCTTTACCCATCGGGCCACCCGGACGTCCCACTGACATAGCTGAAGAATTACATGGGATGAGTCACCCGTGACTGTTTGTATTCGAGGGCTTGGAGCACACGCTGTTAGCTACAACACAGGGTTGCAGTACAGAACAACTTGCGGATGCCCAGGGAAGGTCTCACTTGCATTTCCAATCCATCCTCCCACTCCGTCTTTGTCATAGGGCAGTATGCAGCACAGTGGCATTTTTATGTTTTGTTTTTTCCACACCCACTCTGATTTCCGCCTCCATTTTGACCTTTCCTTTGCCACAGATGTTCCCTGGAAAGCCAACTTGGGATCCACATGGCATAAGACCAGCACCTACCCATGTGCACAAGTTTGGTGGTCTCCACGACAGTTTTCTACATCTTTTCAGCTACAACAGATAGACGCAAAAGAGAGAGCTGATATTTGCATGGTCAGTTTTATAGAAAAAGGTCCCTTAGCATGATGATTAACGGACTGGAGCATCTCTCGTACGAGGAGAGACTGCGTGAGCTGGTCCTGTTCAGCTTGGAGAAGAGAAGACTTAGGGGGGACCTTATTAACATGTATAAATACATGAAGGGGGACTGTAGGGAGGAGGGGGCCAAGCTTTTTTC
>JAUBOD010000514.1:448634-465805 GCA_032353885.1 Nothura maculosa
ATACAATGCTCCCACAGAAACAATCATACAGGTTTGGACCCATGACCTCTCCCAGCTCCTCACACAGGAGTACAAGGAGATTCTGGTTTGCCACCTGGTCTTGCAACTAGCACAACAGCTAAACCTTGGCTCCTGACACCTGCCCATGTGCCTAATTGCCATTGGCTCTATGAGGAGACTGCAAAGAAGACCTAAAGTGGTTATGAGACTTTCACACGGCCTGAGCTGGACTAACTTGCCTGACATGAGCTGTGTACTCCATGGAGCTATCCTGCTGCATTAGCAGCTGCAAGAGTTTTAAAACCACAAGTCAGGCTGTAGAAAATGTAAGCCTGGTTTGCAAACCTCAGATGGTCAAGAAAGGATCCTTTCTCTTTGCAATCCAATGTTTGTACTAATATGCTCCATTCCAGTATAGTTCCTCTTTGAATCATCAAAGTTTATTTTTTTATTTTTTTTTACAAAATAAAGAAGGAAAAGCTGAAGTTCCTTCTTAGAGAACTTTCATAGCTGCTATTTTGAACCCCATCCTTTCCCCACTGCAATCCATCTGTGTTATGATCTCTTAACGTCAGTGGGACCAGGAGTTTGTCCCAAATATTTTAAGACTCAGCAAAAATCTTTACGGTAGGTAACAACAGGCAGCTTTATGTCATAAGAGAACTCGGGCTGTTATTTAAAGCCAGAGAGGAGTCCCGTCAACTCATCATGATGGCCTTGCAGAGAAACTGGATGAGCAGTATGAAGTCATGGGAAAAAAGGCCCAAGAATGAGTGGAAGGATTTTAATCATGTAGCTCCAACTATATCCTATCTGTAAGAGTCTACAAAATCTTGGTATTCCTTCTCCTTGGTGCATTGATTTTATTTAGTTCTGTATGTACCTGAAAGTTTAACAATAATAGTGCTTAGCTGGACTGAAACGGAGCTCTTGCTTCTGGACTTGATATTCGTTCTGACCAAATTAAAGAAAAGATTCCTTGGAAGAGCCCACACAGAGTTAGCTCTAGATGGCAGGAATTTGGAAACAAAGATGCTGGGAGGGCAGCCAGAAAAGAAAGATGCCCAGAGCTCTATAGGTGGGCATGCAGCTCAAGCATCTGTTAATCTTTAAGCATAGAGAATAGCATGGGAAGCCCTAATAACACAATACAAATATGCTTGGTGATCTTCTCCCTGTGGAGCTTGCAGCCACAGGGAATTCTTGGATCGGTGATCAGCAGAAGGGGAAAAAAGAGATAAAAACAGGTGATGTTTCTCAAAATGATATAACATGGTGGAGAAACATCTGGGATAGAACAAGGGTGATAGGACAAAATCACCCTTGTAGGAAAAACAAATAGAGGTCATTGTCCTATTTAGAATTTAACATTCCAGTATTTTATGAATTGACTATTTCATTGGTTTCATTGATAATGCTTTCATGTAAAGTGAGTTCTTGGGACTTAGATTTCAGGCTTTGCTGAAATGAATGTTCCTGGGGAAGCTGCAAATATTCAATATCACCTGAAGGTGTTCGGTATTCAACAATATCATCTGTAAACATTTCAGAGAATTTTTCCTATTGCCAAAATATCATCTTCTTCCAATAAAAACATATTGTTTCAAAAATGGGGGTGTATTGCTTAACTTAAGCAATAATGATGTCCTCAAGGAAATTCATGTATCTGCATGTGCACAAGGCTATGGAAGTTGTTAAATACTCAGGCGTAAATAGTCAATACCCAAACACATATTGTTTGATCTGAGTGCCTTTGGGTACACGAAGCATCAGACTTGTGCATGCCCTGTTTTGAACACCTCATTGGAAAGCCCTCAAAAAAACTATAACAAAATATTCACATTTAGCATGATGTGGCTTGTTATATGCAAGTATATTATTATTATCAATCCAAGCTAGTAAAAAAAAAAAAACTGATATTCATTTCATTACGTTTTGGTTTACTCAGTGCCCAGCACTAGATACAGTCTAGAGGAAGGGAAGAGAAGACACTGACAACTGACAAATTAAGTTATTTGAAAGATGCTGAAAAATGAACACGAATTACTGAGGTATGAGAGGAGCTGCATAAGCATTAGCTTCATAGAACGTTTCCTTGAAAGACTATCCTTCTAGATACTGAAAAGGCTTTTGAGAATGCACAGGACGGCATCCACGTGGGTTTTGAAGACCTCCAGAGAAGGAGATTCCACAACCTCTCTGGGCAGCCTGTTCCAGGACTGTCATTCTCACAGTCAAGAAGTTCCTCCTCACATGGAGATGGAACTTCCTATGTTTCAAGTTGTACCCATTGTCCCTTGTCCTGTCACTGGCCACCAATGAGAAGAGCTTGGCCCCTTCCTCCCCATGTTCTCCCTTCAGGTACTTATACATATTAATCAGATCCCCTTTCAACCTTCTCTTCTCCTAAGAAAACAGGCCCAATTCAGTCTCTCCTCATACGAGAGATGTTCCATTCCCTTAATCATCTTTGTTGCCCTCCACTGAACCCTCTCTAGAAACTCCACATCCCTCTTGTACTGGGGAGTCCAGAACTGCACACAAAGAGAGAAATACAACTGTATATATTCCCTGTTCAGATAGGACTTTAGTATTTAGCAGGGAGAAAATCAAGGATAGACCAAATTATATCAGTATGTGTGAAATCCCTCCTGCAAAAGAAAAAGTAACAAAATTATTCAACAAATGTTTTCTGAAAAAAAAAGTGTTTTGTGCTTTTTCGATATGTTTGCAAGTCAGAAAGGTCTGCACACAGTAGAGAGAGCATTTCCAAAGCTGGTGTGACTTTCAGAGCTAAAACTTTAGCCTTGCAACTAGAAACAGTGGGAAAAACAATATACAACTGGATATTCCAAGTGGTCCTATCAAGGCTTTAGGATTATACCAATAAAAATTTAAGTAAATTTATTATTCATTTGATCTAGTTCCTCCTTGCATATCCCTCCCTTATCATAGGTGAAAATCTTCCTTGACCGACAGAGCTGGACCCATGGGATTTTTTAGCCACGCAGATGTATTAATGTGCAGCATTTCCATATACATCTGCCTGCTCATACACATACAGACACGCACATTTAAAAGGAATTCCTGGATCATTTACACCCGAGGTCCTGCAACGTGCATACACCTTGCAAGCTTAACCTAAAATTGTTTATACTGTAGCTAATGCGTTCATAGTAAGATTGCATGCAGGAATATTTAATGTTTTTCATAGATTGACTAACTTCTCAGGCAAATACTACGCTAGGAAATTCTAGTAATAAATAGGTATATAATATTTGGGGAAGCTAGCTTGAGGAACCCTGCAATGAAAGAAGACACTCTTATTTTGGTACCAAATAAACTCCTTTTCATCTTCATAAAGAACCTAAGGGATTTCCCTTTCTTCTCACCCAAAGAGCAGTCGGTAGGATCTCAAGTTATTCTAATGGCTGGTCAGCTCTTCTGACCAAAAAAATGAAAAGGCCTCTGCCTCTGGCCTGAGTGCACATCACACATATAAATAAGAAAAGAGAAATCTGTAGCTGCTCAAGAGCAGTAGGATAGACTTTTTCTAAAATTCTCCCTCTGAAAAATCCATGTACAGAAAATATGATTTTCTGGAAGTTTTATCTGTCTTGTAGCATGAAAAGAGCAAAAATAAACTCGAAGATTTTTTTACCTTTGTTTTTTATTTCTCCCGCTGTGACAAACAGGCACTGCCTTCAAGTTGAAAGTTTTCATTTAACTAGTTTTTAATTACAATCAGAAGTTTATAGTCCAACTATATATAACCCCGTAAATCATCATTAAAATGCCTGGAGTCATGAAACAACGAGAAGTACAATAATCACTGTGTGTATATCAAATGTGAGAGATTTATACGCCAGCTGAGACAATAGCACAATAAAGCAAATGTTTACAGTCCTTAAGAATATCAATGTCATTTACCAAGTATGAATAATAAAATCAATACTGTTGATATTAATCAATATCTGGGTGGAACTCGCTCTCGACATAAGGCAGGTATTCAGATAAGACAGTTAGCTATCCAGTTTAGTAAATAAACATATATTTCATTAAAGATATGTCTTTTGAGCCATAATAATGTGCTGATGTGCTGCTGATTTGTAAACATATAAAATACAGCAAGGCAACAGCTGCAGAAACACAATAATCAGCCGCTCCTCTGCTGTTCAGTCGAGTCTTTTATTTGCCCATAATGGCAATAAGGAATAAATAAATACCCCAGTACCTGGTGGCGGGGAAGGCCGGCTATTCTCGAGGATGTGCTTCGCATCGCAATCCCTGCTGCGTACAGAGGGAGCCGACTGACACATTTAACAGCTCCCTATTTATAGGACATGTAAAGGATGTCTATGCCAGAGCCTTGTTCCTAGCCTGAGCTAGAAAAGCACTTATAAAATTGAATCTGCTACCCGGAGCTCGGACTCTGCTGTGAATTAGCTCTAGCTGTGCCTGCCTGCTGAGGCATGATGAGCTCACTGAGCCCTGTTTCAGCTTGCATTTTTTGCAACTATCCTTCCATGTCCAGTGCACACACAAAATAATAAGGAGGTAAAGAAATACATCATTGGTAAAAGAATATTCTGCAAGGTCAGCTTCTAAAGGGACGTGTTGCTTGGTCTGTACAACACAGTCCTGGCTCCGCAGTCCTGTTGCAATCTCAGAGTAATGCTGGGAGAATTAACTCAAACTTGCACCACTGTTTAAAAAGAAAGAAGGGAAATTGGTCCTTTGCTGATCATAATCTTTCTCTGTTTTCCCTCTCATTTGTACCTCTTTTATGGGACTGTGACTTACCATGGCATTTGCAGGTCACAGTAGCGTGCATTGGGTGTAACACTTACTTAAGCTTATCTGTAGAAAAGAACCTGGCAATGATCTACCTGGAGCTCTTTTACTGCTGGAGATGATCCAGGTTTCCTTTCCTTTCTGCCTTCCCCCCCTGCTTCTCATCACATGAAGCAATTACTGAGCCTACCTCAGTGAGCTCGCACTTTACAGGAAGGGGACTGAAGGTCCAAGGTCAACAGAACATAACTTCCTTCAAGACAACAGAATTATTTTGGATTTTGTATTGAATTACAGAGAGCAGGTTACAATCCTACAACCAGCACTCGAAAAAAGTCAGAGGCATTTAAACGCATAGCGAGAACCACAACGCACCAAGTAATTCAACCAACTAATGAGCTACAGCAAACAAAGCAAGTTTGGACTCAAAATTAAATTTTGCTATTAAGAGCTATTAGAGAATGGTTTATTCAATGAAATTCAGTTAAAAATCTCACAGTAATGCTTGCATGCTCTCTACCTTTTTGGCTAAAGTCAGAAGGATCACCCACATTGTATGGAGACTAACAAAGTAACATTAAAATATTAAAAGCTATTTTTTTCTGCCAAGCACAAACAAGTGTTAAGCTGGCAAAGCTTGTAGCCTGCCAGAATCCTATGATTTCAGTGCTTGTGTTTGTCCAATAAAAATAATTCTGAACATTTTAGATCTCGACACAGCAACTGGCAGCTTAAAAATAGAATGCTTTGGGATATCAATTTTGCAGGCAGACATGCACTTTCACGGAAACCAGTCAGATCCAGCAGGGCTGGGGCTGCTCACGTAAAAGGTCTATACTCAGATGAGTTCGGCAATCCAGGACACAGGCTTCTGAAGCAATAATCTCTATAGCAAGATTTTTGCCTTGTCTTGTCTTATCCCACTAAAATGGAAAATACTGTAGAGCTGTAGAATTACTGATTTAAAGAGTGAGCTGGCCAGGATGGTTTAAAAAGAAATCACCCAGATCAACATTTGCTATTTATGCATATTCCAAAAAAAATCAATCTTGATGGGAGATATATCTATATTCTTACATAGACATGTACTTGTAATGTGTCTTATAACCCCGAAGCTACTTTTCAAGAGAGAAAATCAGTCTTACAGTCAGCTAGGTTTATTGTTTCCACTGTTGTTATTACTTTTCTGACAACAAATGCACACTTCTTCCATACCCCTATTTTTTCCTTGGTATACTGATAAAGTCTTATCCAGAAGAGATGTTCAAAAATAGCCCTTCAGATGATAGTGATAGATCCAAAGGACAAGAAGTTATAGTTCAGGTGGAAAATTAGCTATGACAAATAGAGCACTGAGTCTATGAACTGGCAGGGAAGAGACCTCGAGGACTCTACCACAATTACCCTCTCTCAAGTAATTATGCAACATGAACTCCACTATCCCACTTAGACTAACAGGTTTCTTCCTAGCTCCCTCTAGTGAACCCAGAACAGGGCACCTACTTCATCCCATAGAGCTACCCTCAGAGTAGGCCACGATTCACAATGAATTCGTGTTTTCCTTTATCACAGATGTTGATTGCATGTAGACCTGCAGGAGTGCATTTCTTGACCTAATTTGCTGATGGAGGAAGTCGTGGCCTTTGGAAGTAAAGGGTGAGACCCACTCATCTCACATTTAGCTTTAATCTGTGAGAAGTTAGGCATTTGCTCTAAACCAGTTATCTCAGCTCCACCTCTGGTCAGCCTAGAGAGACATAAACACCTCCAGAAGGCTGTTCATTCCTCTCTATCTCTCTTCATTGATAACAGAAAGACATCGGACAGTGCATTTAGATTAGATAATTCAGTGTTGAGTGGGCAAATTTAGGTGAGATGAGTTTCTTGTGATAAGATTGTTCAGCCTTGACCTCACCATACCTGAACCCTTCAAAATTTATTCGTTTGACTGGACCTGTTGAAACTGAGCCTTTCCGTTACTCTTTTTGTCAAAGTTTGCACCTAACTTCAGTCCAGAATCAAACATGAAAATTTTGGTTGAACTAAATAGTAGATAAATCATCTAAGAATGATGGGCCTAGCACCATCACAGACCAGGCTACAGGGTCCCCTCCTAGCTTTCCCAATCTAAAAGGGAAAATAACTTGTGGATGAAAATGTAATGTGGAATGGGTTGGTAAATGGTAGGAGTCTGCAGTAAAGGATAGCGGTTCTTGCCACTGTTTCCACTATTCATAAGGGCATCCTTTTAATCTATGGAGGGTAATGTAAACAGCACCCACATAATCAAAGAACGTTTTAGACAACTACAAATTCAGGCAGTAACTGAACCATTGACATAGAAGTATAAATCTCTGAGAAATAAATCAATAGTAGCTGGAATAAGTTGCTTTCTCCTTCTGTGAATTATCCCAAGAAAATATTTTCTCAAATATCTTCCCATTTTCACAGATGGGGTTTCTACACATGCTTAGCAGAGTATTCATACACAATTCACTATGAAAATTGAAACAAGCAGACTGATTATTAAAGGCTGTAATGTAGCAGCACCCAAAGGCACTGACCGAAACCAAGGTGCCACTGCACTAGGAGATGCGTAAGTACCTTGAGGCCAGACTCCCATACTTTTAATCCCATTGGATAGTCCCAAATAGTCTCAGAGAAGCCAATGGAGTTGCTCAAGCACTATGTTGCTCAATGGGAATAGGTGTACCAAAATTTGGTTTACCCCGAGGATCTCATGAGAGTGAAGAACATAGGTGAAATGTTTGGTCACTTTAAAGTCAAGGGAAAACAAAACAAAGTAAAACAATTAAATTCAAAGAGCAATATTCAACTGAATAACAAGCAAAGAGAGCATCATTTGTGTGACGTAGTCGGGGTGGCAGCAAGATCTGCTTAGGTACCTATTTTTAATTCCCAAGGAAAGAACACATCAACATATTGAGAGTTGTGGAGAAAGAAGCAAAGACGATGTCTACAACATTGTTATTAGCATACCATATGTGAGTGCATTTATTACCTCTACTGTATACCTTGCATTTTATTTGCTCTTTCATTTGAAAATATGACATATCTTGGTTAATTAGATAATATCATAATTTCTCTTTCCTGACTGTATAGGCTCAGCTATAGTCAGAAATGGTTTGTTTCAACTCACCAGTGAGTTGAGACCATTGCTTGCAACAAAAGCACATTCATTTACTTTTAACTCAAGGATTGAGCAGAAGTTCTGGTTCAAATGTGTGCATATAGAAGAGAGGGACAAAAGTTGTTACTATTCTAATGCGTAGGACATGATGAGGGATTATTAAAAAAAAAGATACTGTCTCTCTAATAATGAATTATTTATATAAATTGTCAAATTTGCACTGAAAGTCTGAGAAAATGCACTCCCAAAATGGATCCCTGGTTAGGACACAAACTGGAAGCCTTGGAGACGCAGCCCTCAGTCTCTGCCCTCCATCAAGGGAAGCAGGTACTTCCTTTAGTCTTTTAGGCCCACAGAACTACAGACATGGCTGTCAAGGATACTTCTGTGTCTTTTTTTTTAATGAAATTTTGTTGGTACTTGCTTTCCTCTTAGTATGGAATGGATTAAAGATCTCATTGGACTCTGTGGTGCAGGAAATATTCAGGCCAAGACGTGTCACTGAGGCTTCACATCACCTGGGCAATTAGAGCCACCAGACAAGCAAAACTATAGCATTTGGGGAGAAAAATGAGCTATTTTTAGCATCATTCTTTTTAGCAAAAAAAATCTTTAAAATCAACTATGCAATGGCAATTTCCTCATTTAAACCTTCAGCGGGGCAAGTAGAAGCAGGGCCCAGGAGTGAGCAATACACACTGTGGGCCATGGGGTGGGGACAGGACATAACAGCGCTATTCCAGGAAATGCCTCGAAATGACAGGGCTCCTTTGAATGAGAGCAATGTCTGGTTGCACCATCACCCCGGCCCAACGCCACCTGGACTTTCAAAGAGAGTGATGCAATTCTCCATGTGTATGCTACAAAGGTACCCTCAAATCTAGGTCTGCTCAAGTGCCTTCATGTCAGGACTCTTGCAAAAAGTTTTGTAAGCACTATCACTTCAGCAGCTCTCTGCCCATATAAAATGTTCCACTCATGGTAGAAGCACTCGGCTGTGGGGAGAATGTGGCTTTCTGCAAGGATGTTTGTGTGAAAACCCCTTCCCTCAAAATCACCAAAGTATTTTGATGAGAAACAATACAGACAGTGAATACAGCAAGGACAAACAACAAAAACTGTACAAAGCTGTTTTTACATCTTGAATGTTGTGTTTAATGCAGTGTTCTGCATTGAGAAGACAAAGGTACATGATACTTGTTTACCAAGCACCTGGAAACAAAGCAGGAACAAGTGTCCAGATTTTAATGCTTTACGTGTGTGAATCTGTGTGACACGGCAAAAACTTCAAGAGATTGCAAAGTTCAATGCTATTAAAGAAAAAGAATTGCCATCATTGGTAGGATAAAAACAGTAACAGATTGCAGATTTTGATTCATAAGCTGGAAAGTTATGGCAAACATTAATCAGAAACCTAGTAGGGAACACCTAGAAAGTTATTGTTTAATTAAAGATAGTTGACATAACTACACTGAAACTGTGTGTAAGCAAATCAGAATTCTTGACTTTGTGTAGTACTGCACAAAGTGTAACCCATCATATCTAAGTCCTAAGGAGATGTAGCCATTGTGTGGATGATGAAGAGACCGGTGGATCAAAGTCATTATATGGTCCAGGCGAAATCAGGTTAGGGTAGGAGGAAGAACGTGGAAAGGACTAGATTGCAGAGTGGACTTGCTCATGTAGGTATGTCAGTGATCTGAAAGAAGAAACAAGGTAATTGAAGTAGCCAACTAACTTCTTGAACTAAGAACATGAAATGAATACTAAAATTTAGATTTACATATATATATATGCACATACTTATAAGTAAATTTGTACAGATATATGTAATACAAGATAATAGAAAAGAGGAGTAAAGAATATGAAATAGAAGGAGTGGGATTTTCTCTCTCCTCCCTCTCTTCAATCCAAGGTTAGTTTTGCCACTACCATCAAAGGCAGCATCCTTTGGTTGTGCTGTATCTTATATGTACATATATACAAACTTGTATGCATGTTATACCTTGATGTAATTTCACCAATGGGTAATGGCAGTCACTATATAAGTAATAATAATCATAGTTTTGAAAAAAAAAATAGACTTGTTCAAGGGCGTTCAAAGTAATATCATATTCAGGAAGATTAATGCATTAAGAGAAGGCTGTCCATGTAATTTTAAAGGGAAATACGCATATAGCACGAGGCCCAATTCTGTGGTTTTAAATTTTTTTATTGTAACTTTTAGGTCCTGAGGGAGAGTGGTAAAAGGTCTAAGCATAGCAGAGAGGACCGATGCCAAGAGAGTGCTTCCATTATTGATAGACCTAAAAAAGGAAAACCTGAAAAGAAAAGGATGAGGAAGACTACTAAAGACACCCTCACCTAGATTTCTCTTTACAAAGTAGATTTTAGCAATTATAATTCACAACTCAGAAAGAATGGGTGCAGATAGGCCTTTTGGCTTTCTTCCACAATGAAGTCTTCAATTTTCCTGAAGAAAATAGCAGCTTCATGCACATGCTGCTTACTGCAGAGCAAAAGTTGGTATACAAACTCTAGCAGTTTAAGCATGAAAAAGTTTAGTCTATCTCTGTAAATGAACTTTATCAAAGTGCAGGTAAAATCGAGCCTTCAGGTAAACAGGAGCATTTGCCAAGTGGAAATCCCAGCTCTTTGTATATTTAGTAATGAGTGAAGATAAGATTTCTCTTTTTGACAGCATGATGGATACAATCATAAAAGGAATTGTGCTGCTGTAACAGAGTATACTTGAAGAGTGAATTTGAGGGCTGCAGCTTTATACCTGAACATGTCTTACCTTTCTTTTATTTAAAGCACATGAAAGTCAGTTTCTCTGGCATGTGAAAATGTTAAGGTTTTGTTGTTTTTTCTTTTCTACTTCTTTTTTTTTAATATAGACATGCTACATTTAATTGTCAGACTCAGATCTGTTTCCCAGTTCAATAATCACTGACTCATTTATGCATATTTATTTAATATTATTTTATAGACAAAAAAGTACAGTAAGCAAAGAAATACAAACTCTTGGAAGAACATTGGCTCATAAATTGTTGCATGTGATCCTGCTACTGTGGGTTAGAAGAGGCGAGAGCATCAAGAATGTGGTGAAACCAGCCAGTTATAACTCTGGTATTTCAGGATACAAACCAAGTTCCAGCCTATTGTAGGTTGAAAATGAAAAGAGTTTATTGGTCTCAGCCTGCTGCTTTTTGGATTCTTATCCACATCACTGAACCAATAAAAGCTCATTTGACAATTTCTGGTTGAAGAAAGACTTTCCAGCTGGTAGACACTCAAGACTGAAATCTAATGACCCAGCTGCCTACTTGGAAGCTCATTCAAAGGTTGATTCTACTATATTTTGCTCTGCACCAAGATAATTATCTTAATAGTGTTAGCACTCACCTGAAACTTGAAGGGCCTTGAAGCACAGACTGCAGGCACAGGGCAAGCATAGCTTCCAAAAACATAGTAGGTGCTTGTCATAAAGTGGCCTTGAGTAATTTGTTCAAGATTCCTTTTTTTCCCAGTAATCTACCAATGAAAATCAATGGTATATCACTCTGTAACACTAACCTCACAAACTGCCCAACTTGCTAAAGTATCTGCATACCTATTGGATCCAAGGCATGCCTAGAGGTCTCAGTTGTACAAGAGGAAAGTATGAAAAACGATTTACTTATGACTCGTTATGAGTAACAGACTCTTGTTCCAAAAGTGTCCTCAAAATCTTGTTGTGCAGAAAAATAAAAATTATAGCTGATGTCAGCAGGCTGAATGTGTCCCACTTACCTCCAAGTCTAACTTCCACAGGATCCTACAGTCCGGCATTCAAGACACCCTACCAGGATTAGCATCTGACATTGAGTTCACCATTCACAAGAGTTTACATTTAACAGACACATTTTGTTTGAAGATTACGTGAAACTGAAGAGTCTGCAGTTCACTACCACTTGGTTCTCTGCTCATGCAGGGAAAGGGATCTCTGCTCAGCTTGTTGTGCATCTTTACACAACAGTCTATCACAGAGGGGATATTTACAAAGCTGAACTGCTCTATGTTTAATATCTCATCAAAAGTAGTTACAGAACCCAAATCCAAAATGGGATCTACACTGTCATACCAAATACAGCCTCAGATGGGGTCCTTTGCAGTCCTGTTGCCATTGGATTTCAAATGAATGAAAAGTTCCTATATAGAAAAAGCAGGAGGAAAATGCCCTTTGTCACTCTTGAGTTGAGCAAGAATGAGGAAGATAGGTACATTTCTTCCTGTGGAATGACACACTATACATGCTATGTTTGTACTGTTTTTTAAATATCAGAGTTCAAAACTTTTCTCAATGAGGAGGAATGTAACTGATTTGTGGGGAAAAACTACACTGAAAATGCAGAATTCCATTAGTGATTAAATGAAGAACAGAACATCCACAGAAGTACTTGTTGTTGAAGGTTATTACCCCTCAGGCCTCTATTGCTACAGGACCATGGCAGAAGAAGCCACTCTAGGGATGATCAGAACTGGGGACACCAACAGCAGCACCTCCAGCACCAGAAACAGTCCTGAAGAAACTGCTGCCCACTGCTTTGCTGGTAGAAAAACTCGGAAGAGAAGGGACAGAGGAAGAAAGTGCATGAAACACTAGCTCAGAGAAGAAAGACAACTTGATTTAAATTTCTCGTAGTCTGTGCTGCCAGCCCACAGTGAGGTTGTTGAGGTGGAGGCAGCAGCAACCTCCCAGCAAGGAGGAGTCTACGTTGAGAAAGCAAGAGGCCAGAGGAAGCCAGGAAAAGTCACACTTACCTGGTGACTCCTAACTGCTACCGTGAAGTCCTGGTTACCTGTTTAAGCCAAGGATGAGCTGAGAACCATGATTTCTGTTGGCATTAGGGGAAGACGGGCCTTGCTGAAATGACTCGTGTTTTATTGGAGAGTTGTTTTGTATTAGAGGGATAGGACTAGCAAGGAGCTCAAATCTTACTTCTGGTAACTGCCACTACCAAGAAGATTAGATCATCTTCATTTGTTACAGAGCATTAAATAGTTATTTCACTGATGCCTAAAAACACTGGCCTGAGCATGCACAGGGGAACTCATTGCTGAGCCCAGAATTGCAGTTTCCTCTTTGCAAAGTGTCACCTGGACCTAGACGCCTTCCTGGCAGTGCAGTTGGCACTGCCTCTGTATCAGCATTGCTGCCAAGGGGCTTAACGAAGCAGATTGCATTGTCTGAAATTCAAATGGTCAGGAGAGTTCAATTTTTCTGAGGAAAAAAAAAAGGGAGAGAGAGAGGAGACGTTAGTGATCAAGCTATTTACTCTATGTTTTCTCTTTATTTTTTTCCTCAGAACTATATCTTGTCCTTAAAGATTGTGTTAAAAATCATTAGGGAAAATGTGAAAAGCGAGTATTTTCAACCTCTGTCTCATAAATGACGGCACCTTCCAATAAACATCCTGAGTGAATTCTGTGGACTTTTCTCTTGGAGGAAAATCTGGTCTAAGAAAGAGCTGTTGAAATTGGTTTGTGTAGAGAAGTCTGTTAGTTTCGGGAGGCATCCTTCCTACAGAGCACTCTCCTCACAGTGAGGTGAGTAGGGTGCACAAGAAGCATTACATTTTCTCTGTGATCTGGAGTCCTACCCAGAAGATGTTTCCTCCTATTTTGCTTTCATCTATCTTGATCAAATCTTTCCTTTTTTTTTGTAGATGTTTTATAAAAAAAACAAGATCAGCCGTGACTTGATGCGTTTCAGCAACTGTAATGTAGTTCTGTGACATGATGCACTGTTTTAAGAGGGCCTGTCCAAAGTCCTAGTGATATATTAGGGAAATACACAGTACAGAGACTTTGTTATAGAGAGCTTTACCTTCATGAAGCCTGTCTCAGCATTGCACTAACATATTCAGAATTTAATTTTGAAATGATTTATTATGTGTCTATGCCAGGTTAGGGTATTACTCTTATAATTATTGACAGTGCATGCACTAAACATGAGTTATATGGAATCAGTCCCACACATTGTGCCAATGCATATCAGGAAGACTGATCACAATACTTTTTCATTAAATATATACATATATAAAAGGTTCAACATCAGGAATTTACATATTCTTCTTAGGAAAGCAATATATATATGTATAAAAGGCCAAAGGATTTCAGGATGTGGAGAGATGCTTCAGCCCTCAGCTAAAAAGACTGTGTGCTCAGCAGTTACCTATAAATATCTGCTCCTGGAGAATCTACAAAAGACCTGAATGGGATATTCTGGCTTGACAGGGACATGCTGATCCAGCCCAGCCATTGAAAACCATCATCGGTCATTTGAGAAAGCTGGCGCTTCTAGGAGGAAAGAAGCCAGGATCTACCTTGTCAGCCACCTATCCTCCATGGGTGCGGAAATTACA
Source organism: Nothura maculosa (assembly GCA_032353885.1). Classification (NCBI taxonomy): domain Eukaryota; kingdom Metazoa; phylum Chordata; class Aves; order Tinamiformes; family Tinamidae; genus Nothura; species Nothura maculosa. The sequence goes on from JAUBOD010000514.1 coordinate 462,990, forward strand.
TTAATGATTCTTCATCACGTTCTCCTGGTTTTTGCTACCCTATGGACAAAATGTATCCTCAGCTAAGAATTTTGCCTCAGTCTCTGGTGGACTTTTCTCCCATGAATTTATCTGATTTCTTTTTGCACACAACTGGCAAGAGGCATTTTATTCTTCTGTTCTTTAAGTTGAATTTTGTAATGATGTAAGAAGCCATTTAAGAAATTTATGAGACTCCCTAAACAATATCACATTCCCATTCCCAACATGCAAGATGTTGCAGTTCTCTATCAATGAAGCAAGCAGCAAATTTACTATGGTGTGTCCAATGCCTCTTACAAATGCAACATGTAATCATTCCCAAATTGGCACATCTAGTTGGAAAACCATCTTTATGCATAAATAGGTGGACCTGATCTGGCACAAGAAGCAAAACTAGATAAAATTTTGTGATCTTTTCTGATTATTTTATATAATTGTATTAACTGGGATCTAGATTTTAGGTTGTTTTTTTTTAATGTAAAGACATTGAGACTTCTAATACTGTTGAACTTTTTGCTTCACAAAAAAAAAAGAAGAAACAAAACGAAGATCCTTAAAGCTTTCCTTAAATTCTCAGTAATTGCCTACATTAAAAGCTCCATGGTTTGAGCTAGCAATAGAGGACATGCCAGGCATGATGCTAGCTGGACACTGGTGCAGGTATCAGACTGCACAGACCCCAACAGCAGCATGAGAGTATAAACAAAGGCAGAATTTGGTTTTGAGTAGATGTTTTATTGCATGATGCTCTCTCAAAAATGTCTACATGCACTAGAAAATTGATGCTTGGCTTCATCATCTGTTCATGGCTCTTTGTTAAACTGAATTGAGAGCAATGTAATACACTGACACCTTCTTATGGTTCTGACATTTACTAAGGTAATAAATTAAAGTAATTATGTTAATGTACAATAAATGCATTCAACGGGGACTAAGAAGGGTGCAGTGCATGAAGAGAAAAATCTTGTTTTTCAAAGTGGTGGTTTCATATATTGGAATGAAGATCACAATAAGAGTTTTTTGGGAGGGGACAGTATCTGAAAAGCATGACTTGGCATATTTCTGATTTTTGGTTAAAATATAATTTCACAAATGAACTACATGCTGTCATGTTAGAAAAAAGCCAATGCAGTTTAAGGATACCCATTCTCCATTTGGTATCACAACCTGAAGAACAAAGGTGTGGGGCTCTTGTTTCTGATGCAGTATATTTGCCATAATAACTGCAATAACTGCAATGTCAAGCTGCACCAACCCCTGTAACCTGCTAAGCTTGGCCCTAGCTTCAACTGGATGCTAATAGCAAAAAAAAAGAAATGAATAAAGAAAAGAAAAAGGAAAAAAATGATTAAATCTGAATACTTTTGTCCCAAATTGAATTATTTTTAAGCATATAGAGAAAGGGAAAATATCATCCTGCTCTTTGCTCAGCATATTTAGATATAATGACATAATAGGAACACATTCCAAAAATTGCCTGTCTTCAGGTAGTGCATTTTGGAGTGATTTCAAAATTCCCTTAGGTTATATCGGAGAAATGTTTTCCCCTGTCTCTAAAAGCTCTGAGCTCTCAGTGCTAACTGTCTGTGTCACCGGTATTGTTTACATGCTGGATTCATTTTCTTGCCTATAGTCTGGGCCCTGCTTTGTCAGGCTGCCCTTACACTACTTTGTGACTATTTTGATTTTCAAGCCTCCATGCATAAATTATGATTTATTTTGCTTTCTGAAAGGAGGGCTGAGTGAAGTAATAGTGTGTGTGTATTTTTTTTCTGGTTTGTTTTACATTATGAATATTTTAAGAGAGGGGGTTTTTTTTCTTATGAAGAAAACTCTGCAACTTCAGCAAATCCTTCTGTATAGAAAAAAAGAATATGTATACATAGAGAAGAGCAGAAATAACAGGAAAAAATGTTCTCTTTTTTTCAAATGATAAAAGATGCTAAGATCTTACAGCATTAGCACTGAAGTGAAAGAAGAAAAAAAAAAGGAAGTTTTCTTTGGTGACTGCTGTTATTTTCTGTGTATGTTGATGCTCTGTGCACTCCACTCTGGTCAGGGCACTATTGCTGCATTCCCAGAGCTAAACAACCCACAGACAGCACTGCTATATGATTATAATAACCATCAATATCAACTTTGTCTGGTGTAGGCCGTTAAGGTAGGGAGGTATAATACACTCCAAAACTTACTTAGATTTTTTTTTTTTTGTGACAGTGAGAGCCAAAAGATGAGGGCATAATTGAAACAGTGCCCAAAGGCAATTACTGATTAAAATTGATTAATTCTACAAACAAATTTGACCAATAGATTAGTTGTCACGTTGCAGCGGATTTGGGCAGTAGTACCACAACTGTTAAAGACACATAACTGCCTAATATTAATGGAAGATGCAGTTTGTTACACTTGAGTTTATTGTTGAGTTAGTCAGAGGACTCTCCCAAGGGAACCCAAGCGGAGCATGCTACTTTGATGCTATAAAACCATTGTCTTACCTTTTTGTTTTTATGTGTGAATCTTAGGAATTGTTAACAGCAGCACGAGCAGTTTGCTGTGAGCAACACAAATGTAACGGACTTAACATCAAAGTGATGCCAAATCCACAGAAAACAACAGGAAGACCCCAGCTGATTCCAGAGCACTTTGAATCAAGGCCTACCAGGGTGGAGTCAGCCTTCCTCGTGGCTTTTCTGAGGGAAATGGAGAAAGGATGGAGTTAGCTCACGTGAATCAAGGGATTACAGAGGTTTCAAGATTTGGATTTTGCAGAATCATGGGTTCAGATTCCACTTCTT
>JAUBOD010000514.1:475181-490292 GCA_032353885.1 Nothura maculosa
AGTCTCTGCGCGGAGCTGCGCGGGGAGCAGGGCCCTTGCGCGGCGCTGCGCGGGGAGCGGAGTCTTTGCGCGGGGAGCGAGGCCCTTGCGCGGCTCTGTGCAGGGAGCGGGACCTTGCGCGGCGCTGCGCTGGCCGCGTTAGGCGGCAGCGTGTGAACTTGTGACCTTCTGTCAACTTCCCTCAGCCGCACGGAACGAAAACAAATACTTTTTTTTTTTTCTTTTTTTTTCCCCCTTCCTCCAGGGCCCGTCGCCGTCCCCACACAGGGCGAGGCGCAGAGGCCCGTCGGGGACCCTGCGCGACAAGGGGACAGCAAGGTCGGCGCGCGGGCTCCGCAGGCCCGAGGCCGCGGAGAGGGGCGCGCGGCTCCCGCGGCCTTTGCGCGCCCGCTGCGCCGGCCCCTCGAGCACGGAGGGATCCTTCCCTGCCGAGGGCTGTTAAGTGCGCGGAGTAGCTGCCGGATGCATTAGCCGCGGGTTAATATTAACTTTTGGGGGGAAGAAAAAAAAAATCCCTGCAAACATTGCTCGGTAAGTCAGGTTCTCCACCTTGCAGGTGACAAGAGCAGTTTGCTAAGGGCTCCCCCCTTCCTCCCCCTCGGCCCGGCCATTGGCTGGATCTGGGGCACTGATAAGGAGGCCGGGGCACTATGATAAAGCTGGAATTTGTATGGAATAAAGCAGCCCCGGCGCGTAATGCCGGCACACCGGCGGTGCGCGCCGGGAGGAATTTAGGGATCAGCTTGGCATTTAGGAAGCCCACCAGGTTGTTTACACTGACAGGTACCTGTTAAGTGTTTCCTTCAAGCAATTCATTTGTGAGGAGATTAGGAGCTGGCAGGAGAGGGCTTGTTGAACAGCTCTGCCCCCGCACAAAGCGCGAGCGCGGGCAGCCCTGCTGAGCTTCACGGTGGCTGAGCAGAATTGGGCTTGATTTGTGGCACACGACCCGATGAATTAATAAATAGTCTGGGCTTCACGGCTTTTGACTCTGACAATCCCGCTCAGCCGGTATAAAAGGGAGGAAAGTGCTTTAGGAGGCCGCTGCGCTCCCTTTTCTCCTGCCCCCGCGCCCTCCCCGCTGCCTCTTTCCCCAGTGGCAACGCAGCCGCGCTGGAAATCGCGCTCGGCGCTGGGCTTTGCCCCTAGCAGCAGCTGAGTGTCTGCCGCTTCGCCCCTTTGCCCCTAAAGCGGCGTTATTTACGCGCAGACGGGGGGAATTATCTGTTTACAGACTCGACTTCCTTGTGCCGGGCTGTTTTCCTGCCGGGAACTTCGGTGCCGCAACGCGAACACTTTCCATAAAGCCCTGGAGCCGCCACAGGCTGCAGGCCGCGGAGTCCAAAGGGACCTGGCGATTGCTTTATGTGTGTGTATACATATATAAATATATATGTATGTATGTATGTATGTATATCAATATATGTATCAATAGGGTGGCACTTTATGGCTGCTCTGCGGGGACGGGGGTTGAAGCAACCTTGTCACAGCCCTGAAGCTGTGGGGTTAACGGGGGGTCTCGGCCTCCCTGGAGCTCCAGGAAGCTGGGGATCCCTCAAATCCTGGGGTTTTGCTCAGGGATGACCTGGGGGGACACTGGTCCTGCAGAAGGCCGAGCACCCAGGCAGGGAGCAGCGAAGGGGGCAGCAGCAGCTCGCTGCACCTTGCTGCAGCTTCGCTCCGCGCTGCTGTTTTCCAGCTGCATCAAAGGAGCCACTTCTTGTGTATCTGGAGGTTATTTTCCTCTCAGGAGAGCAAGGAAGAGAAACTAGGAACGTGTATTTTTCTGACTACACCCCCAGACATTTGATGTTCACCCCCTATATCTGGATCCCTGTGTGTCCTTTGCCTCCTGCAACCTGCGTGTCCCCAAGGAGACCTGATTTCTTCCCGAGATACGAATAACCTCAAAGTTTCTAGATTTTATTCAGAGCTCTCCTCTCCGCATGGCTTCGGCTTCCCTCTTTGCTGCCCCGGTCTGTCCCATCTCCCGGTCTTTAATTCGTCCAAAGCTCTTAAAAGCCCCTCACCCAGCAGAGCCTAGTGGTGCGAGGCACATCCGAGCTCTAAGCAAAGCTGGGGAAAAGGCCGGGGGGAAAGAAAACCCCGTGGGATGTTTCCCGTGGAGTTTCCCTCCCTGCAAGGGCTCCCCAACGCGCACAGTCCCCAGCCCCGCTAACTCGGCGCTCCCTCGCTTTTCCTCTGTCCTTCGAGTGCTACATTAAGCGGGGAACATCCCCAGTATGGGGATGAGGGACACGCCGAGGGTGCCTGTTCTCCAGAAAAGGGCCCGGCCCTGCTCGGGCTCTGCAGCTGCCGCCCCCAGCTGGTTATGGGGGTGTTGGGGGGGAGCCCCCTGTTCCCCAGGCAGGTGCCCGCGGCGAGGGCGGCTCCGCTGCCGGCGGGATTTGCGGGCCCCGGTTTCGCCCTCCTCCTCCTCACCTGCCTCCCCTCCTGCCCTCCGCACCCGCGTAGGAGATGCCCGGGGTGTGCGGGGGAGATAGTTGTTGGAGGGCGGAGGGTGCTGGGGTTCCCCGTCGGGAATGGGGTACCGGGGGTCACAGCCCCTCCTCCGCAACGCCCTATCCCTGCGTGTCCCCGCAGCGCTGCAAGGACAAGCTCAACGCGCTGGCCATCTCCGTGATGAACCAGTGGCCCGGGGTGAAGCTGCGGGTCACCGAGGGCTGGGACGAGGACGGCCACCACTCCGAGGAGTCGCTGCACTACGAGGGCCGCGCCGTGGACATCACCACGTCGGACCGCGACCGCAGCAAATACGGCATGTTGGCGCGCCTCGCCGTCGAGGCCGGCTTCGACTGGGTCTACTACGAGTCCAAGGCGCACATCCACTGCTCCGTGAAAGCAGGTAAGGGGCGAGCGCCCCCCTGAAAGCACCGCGAGCCCCCCGAGTCCCAGCCCTGCCCCCCGAGTCCCGGCCCTGCTCCCCGGCGGCCCTGCCCGCCCCGTCCGGGCGCGTCCCGCCCCTCCGCCGGGGAGCGCGAGGAGCGGAGGGAGAGGGGAAGGGAGAGGGATGGAGAGAAAAGGGAGAGGAATGAAAAAGAGAGAGAGGAGAGAAGGAGAGAGAAAGGAAAAGAAAAGAAAAGAGAAAAAAAAGAAAAGAAGAAAAAGGAAGGAGATAGGATAGGTCGCCTGCCTTGCGCCCGCTAAGGCAGGAGCCAGCGCCGGCCGGGAAAATAAATAAACGCCGCTCTCCCCTGCCCCCCGGCAGCCGCTAGGAAATTCCCAGCTACAGATAGACAGTAGGAGATATTCCCCCCTTCCCCTGCCCTGTGCTTACAACGCCACACGCTGTCTCAACCCGGGAACAGCTCGCTCGTGAGAAAGCGCCAACGAAAGCTCCTTTTTTTTTTTTTTCCCTGGCCCAACTTGACACTTTATTTATTTATTTATTTATTTATTTATTTATTTATTTTTAAGCAAAACCCTTGGCAAGGGCCAGCCGGGCTTCCCCGCCTCCCGCATGTTTGCTGCACGGCTGCTAACCCTTGTTTCAACAGCAGCTTTTAGCAAAGTCGTGTGCCACAAATGCCAAGAAAACACTTGGCTGCAAAAGAAAATAACGGGCTCACTCTAAATATACTCATTTTCCTTGAAACCAGGAGCCCAACATCAATGGGTTACAGTGGTGAGGCCTTGCCCTGCCTGTTCACAACAGGGACCCGTACTTCCCTTCCCTTGCCTTGCCTTCCCGTGCCTTCCCGTGCCTTCCCTGCCCGTCCCTTCCCTTCCCTTCCCTTCCCTTCCCTGCCCTTCCCTTCCCTTCCCTTCGACAGGTAGCTCTCCCAAGGTGGTACCTCTCCTGCCCCACACAATTTACTTTATCCTACAATCCCAATACTGCTTTTGTTAAGTCTTCCCCGTCCTTCCCAACTCCAAAAGAGGTTCTATTAAGCCAACAAACTTGCAGTGATAGCGAATGTCCCTTTCAATACCAAGGCCAGGCTTTAGCTCAAGGTGTCTGATTGTGATGCACAAAAACCCTCTTGCGGGAGGACAACATAATCCAGCTCCATGTGTCTTCAACGGGATAGGAGTAATTCCAATCTACTCATTGAAATTCCGCACACACGGACTTCGGGGGTAATATTTAGTGTGTGTCAGGCAGGGTCGTGTGACTGTACCAGGCGGGTTTCAAGAGAGCAGGCTCAAATTCCCCCGGCTCAGCCTGATTTCAAATTGGCCAACCCTCGTTTCATGACAGAGCATCTTATGAGAAGATTAAACCCTATAATTCCAGGCAGGAAGATTCTTTATCTAGATCTCTATTTGCAAAAAGTATGATCCTGGCGACTGGAATGCAGGGAAGAGTTCCCCCAAGGCCTGAATTATTGTCATCGGGACAGAGGAGGGAGAGGCAGGGGTGGTAAAAGGGACATTGATAATGCGCTACAGCAAGTATTTAGAGCAAGCTTCTACATTTAAAATTCAAATACACATCTTGAGTGCCTTGGAAAAGTGGCTCTGCTGTGCAAATAGTGCTTGGAAGGTCCTGGGTTTTTTGGAGAGTATGTGTGTGAATTGGCACATAGGGTTTCTGCACCTGAACAAATAGGGAGGGGGAGAAAAGGGGGGCGAAGAAGCTGGGAAAAAAATGGAAGTGTCCTCTCTTCCAAGAGTGTCTGCATTTATTACATGAATCAGAATGACAATGCTGATCCTTTATTGGATTTTAATTAGAGAACCCAAACAAGCACTGCTCAAAGCAGCAGATTTTCACACCTCTGCCAATTCACTGGCATGTTTGTAGAGCTGCTACACTACTAGATCTATTCATCAAGTCCCTGAATATGCAAACAAAGCTCAAGCCAGCCCTTTGCTTGGGGCTTGTCCGAAGGTGTAGTTTGCTAGTGAAGGGCTCCGCATAAAGCACATAGCTTGTTTGTTGCCATGTCCTCCCTGAAGAGGCTGGGAAGATCTGGCTGTTTCAGTTCTGCGGGAGAAGTGATAAAGTCATTAGCAAATCAATAACATTCTAATTTTCGCCCTTCCTGCCCTTCCTGAGCAAGTCATTAGGAGACACTCCAAGTGTTTATTTAAATCATAATAGCTGCAGGACCAGCCACAGAGGCAAAATATAAAATCTAACGGCCTTGAGGAGATAAATTGCTAGGGCTCTAAACTGGCAGGCAGAGAGGAACAGGGAGAGGCCAAGCGAAGGCCGGGGGAGATCCTAGTCCTAGTGACTGTAGCAAAGATACAGGATGCCATGAAATACCATGGGCTATAATCTAACAGATAGAAAAAGGGGGAAAAGGGAACAAACGGGATTCCCTAGGGGAATAACTCCAGGAAATGGCAATGAGCTTTTCTAATCACAACGCAGGCCAACAGATGAAATGTAGGCGAGCCTACATTTCCATAGGGAATGTACAATAGATTTAGGCTATGGAAGTCCTGCGGCCTAATGAGCTTTAGGAGCTCTGCCATTTAGGAACTCCAGCAACTTGGCACTCGCTGTGCTAAAGGATGCTCAGGCCTGATGCAGTCATGAGGATGCTCCCAGAGGGTAGGGAGTGGACGCACCTGCTCCAAGCGGGATGGGCGAAGCGCAAGAGATGCTTTTGTAGGGAGCAGGAAGATGGTGCGAGTTGGAGCATCCACCCTGCAGGCTGCCTAGGCCATTATCCCAGGGAAAGGGAAGCCTTGTTCTTGCACAACTTTTCCACTTCCTCTGTGAGTTAATCTAGTGCCATGTATTAGACACAGGGCAAATGGGAACTGACTGACGAGTTATTCCGGGATGGCCCTGGAATAGCTGGGCTCTTGTGTCTGGTTCCCTTACACGGTCAGGTCATGGCTGTCATTCGACAGGAGGATGGAGCTGGCGGGAAGGGCCGAGCGGCTCCTTGTGGTCACAGTTGTGGGGCCAAACGGGGAGCCCGGTGCTAACCCCCCTGTGCCTCTCTCCTTGCAGAGAATTCAGTGGCGGCCAAGTCTGGGGGCTGCTTCCCCGGCTCGGCCATCGTGCACCTGGAGCACGGGGGCACCAAGCTGGTGAAGGACCTGAGGCCCGGGGACCGCGTGCTGGCAGCCGACGCGCAAGGCCGCCTGCTCTACAGTGACTTCCTGGCCTTCCTGGACCGCGAGGACGGCTCGTCCAAGCTCTTCTACGCCATCGAGACGCGGCAGCCGCCGGCGCGGCTGCTGCTCACGGCCGCCCACCTGCTCTTCGTGGCCCCGCAGCACAACGGCTCGGAGGCGGCGGCGGCGCCGCGGAGCCGGGCGCTCTTCGCGAGCCGCGTGCGGCCGGGCCAGCGCGTCTACGTGCTGGGCGAGGGCGGGCGGCGCCTGCTGCCGGCCGCCGTGCACCGCGTGCAGCTGCTGGAGGAGGCGTCGGGCGCCTACGCGCCGCTCACCGCCCAGGGCACCATCCTCATCGACCGCGTGCTGGCCTCCTGCTACGCTGTCATCGAGGAGCACGGCTGGGCCCACTGGGCCTTCGCGCCCTTCCGCCTGGCCCACGGGCTGCTGGCCGCGCTGGGCCCTGCGGCAGCCACCGCCGAGCCGCCCGCCGCTGGCCTGCACTGGTACTCGCGCCTCCTCTACCACATCGGCAGCTGGGTGCTGGAGAGCGACGCGCTGCACCCGCTGGGCATGGCGGCGCCCGCCAGCTGAGAGCGCCCGGCACCCGGAGCGCCGCGCCCGGCACCCCCACGCACCCCGTTTCCAAAGGAGGAACCAAACACGAAAGAGGGAGAAAACGAAAAACAAAACGAGCGAGCCAGAGCGAGCGCGGATGACTGAGACTTAAAGATAATAAAATAATAATAATAATAATAATAAAGTAGGACAGTCCAAAGTAGACTTTAAGGGAGACAAAGACCCCGGGAAGTTCCGTTCTGTTTAGTTTATAAATATATATATATTTTTATTTGTTCTTCTGTTTCGTCGTTTCGTTTGTTGTTTTGTTGTTTTTTGTTTGTTTTATTGTTTTTTGATGTTTTTTTTTTCTCCTCTCCTGGATATTTATTTCTTTTGGTATTTTGAATAGATGTTTTAAATGATATGAACCGGACCTTCAAGAGCCTTAAATAGTTTTTCTTTGATAATTTATTATCATGTGAACTGTACTCACAGGGGAAAAAAAAAATATTTTGTGAGGCCAAGCGAAACTGCGCAGAGTCTATTTTTCTACATGTCACGTGTGTCCTGACTTTCAGAAAGCAAAATTCTGTACTTTCCCATCTCTCCATTACATTGCTCCTGCATTCCTGCAAGCCTAAAACAAACGAGCAAACACAAAAGACAAACTTCATGGGGGTCCGTAAATTATATTTTTATACACAGAATTGTAAATTAGATTTTTTTGAGAGATCAATACTTAACTGAATCACATTTCGTTTTTTGAAATAGTGTAAAATATGAGAATATATTATTTTAATTTAAATAGTTTCAAATGTAACGTCATTTCCTGTATTGTTTTCCATGTCTCTTAAATACTTTGCTTTGTAAAAACACCATTTGGCCACGTTCATGGAAGTCAAGACTGTTACACAAACTTTTTATTTGCAAGAACAGCAAGAAACTTTGTTATTTTTAACTTCAAAAAATTTATTAGAAAATAATATTTTTTAAAAAGCGCACATGGCGGCAATTCTGTGACGATGGAGATGGTAGTTTGTACAGAGGAGAGAAAAGGATGTTTTGCATTAATAAATTGAGAAATAACTGCTGTAAATTTACTAAAATGTATTTTTGAATATTTTGTAATAGTTTTAATAGTTTTATAGAAATAAAATGTGCCATGCACAGTCTGGTTAGTATATAATAACTAAGAGTTCCTGGTGCATCCCATTTTTTCTTTATTTTCTTCTTTTTCCTTTTTCTTTTTTTTTCTTTCTATTTTGCATATTGGTTTATGAAGCAGAATACCTAAAGGAGTGCCCGTGATTTTCTTTTAGATGTGTTGCTTTGTGATTTTTGATTTTGGTACTTTAGTGAGTAGACGAATGCGTCGCATCTGCTTTTAATGGCAAACGTGTTGTACTAACAGTAGAACCTCACTCATTTGCACTAACAACCGGAAGGACTGTCCTGCAGCGCCCGGACTGGGATCTGGCCTCACGTCTTCGGTGTCCACCATAAGGTCCAAGCAGAAGTTTCCTCATTGATTCCCATAGACCCAAAATAGTCTTTGCCCTTGGAAGCAACCCATGCCAGTGGTTGCATTCCCATGGCGATGTCCCGGCATTTTCTCTTAGCTCCTAGTGGTGCAAATCTGGTCGAATGGCACCGAATTTGCTGAGTTTGTACTGCTGGTGCTGGATTTTGCTTGATGTCTTGATTGCAGACGTAGCTTTTGGAATCAGTGGAGAAAAAAGCGAGAGACACCCTCAAAAAATAAAATAAAAAGCACAGTATATTGTCAAAAAAGGGCCACAAAGTTTGCTCATTTATTCCAAGAAATATTGCTTAGTTGTAACACACCAGAGTCCATCCTGAGATATCTACTAATGTATGTCTCGGAGATGTGTTTTGGTGTCTTGGAAGCCCTCCTTGCCCCTGTGGAGGACTCTGCTTGCTGGGGCTGGTTGCAGGTGCCCATCAGTGAGGTTCTGCTGTGCTCTGTTATCTCTCCTTCCTCCTCTGCCCTAAATGGGATCTTTTCCTTCTTTATTTTTTTTTTTTTTAAAAAAAAGAAAAAAGTTTGCAAAACATTGTTGTGCACGTGTCTGAGACAGGACCGTGATGGAAGGGAGCTTTCCTTGAATGTCTTCTCACGTTCTTCTTGGCCTCTACTGTCCACCCATGTAGGATGCTTGTCCGGTTGGCTCCATGGCTCTACCACACTGGGAGGGTGGCTCAGTGTTGCCTGGGCCTCCCACTGCCACATCTCACCCTGGGTCTTCGACCCCATGGCCACCTCCAGTTCCCAGCTCCCGGCGTGACCTTCCCTCCTCGAAGCCTGGGAGATACTGGAGTGGTGAGAGGAGACCGCAGCCCTGTCCGAGCAGGCGCCCACGTGGAACCCCAATGGATGGAGCAGCCTTGTGAAGGGATGGCCTGTGGGGCTGTGTGTGTAGGGTTGTGCATGAAGGCGGTGGCGATTGTGTTGGATGTTTCACGGGCATGTAAAAATGTGATCTCCAAACCAATGAGTCTCTGCATTGTTAAAATTTTGTCCTTAATGTGGCAATGTCTGGGCATCTAAGCTCTCTTACTTGTGTCTCTGAACAGTAGTTGGTGTTTCATAAGGTCTTTAGTGTCAGAAAATGTCAATGTCAAAGCTCTTCTCCTTCAGAGCTCACCTGGTAGAAGTCTTTAGAGATGTCTGCAATTCGACTTGACCTTGTTCTCAGGGGGCCTCAGTCTAGCTCATAACTGATATGAGAAAGAGCTACTAGATCAGAGCCTATGCTTTTGAAAGGCAGGATATATCCGCCAGTAGAGACCCCAGCCTAGCAGCCATTGCTGCATTTGTCATAACCCAAAGGCCAAGATGAGCTCAGAGCTTTGCAGCAGAGGGGAACTCAGATGCTGTCTTCTACTGACATCAACCTGTTCTACCAAGTAAGGAAATGCTGTGCTCTGTTCCTCATTGCACGTGTTTCTGATGACTATACGCCTCCCTCTCACCATATACGTGTTACATCTCTTGCTGATACCTTCAGCTTGTCATGGCTGGACCACCGCTCCATCGTAGGCATTAGAAGTGCTTTGTTAGACGGACCAGTACAACCTATAGCTACAGCTCTCGTATGAAAGATCTACTGTCATAACCTTGTGCAAAGAGCCTAGGCGATGTCACAGTCCATTTTTCAGGGTCCAAGTATGGCAATAGTTTGTATAAAATGTACACATAGTGGTGGCTACAGAATAGTTTATGACTAAATACATATCTATTACTGTTAAAATAATGTATGAGAATGTACTTGAAGCTATTATCCTTGTGCTCTGTTGTCTGAATAATTAAAGAAATTACAGAGACTTCCTGAAATGTCTGTTATGTGGCAGCATTCCTATCACATACTTTCAGCGCTTTAGTGTTTCCCCATCTTGTGGTATTTAAAGTGGGATTTTGGGAGCTCGCACACTGCCCAGCTCTGTAAGGTGGCTCAGGAGGCACAAGCCAGGCAGGAATTCTGCATGTGCCTCTTTGGGTGCTGGTTGGTGCCTCCTGCTCCCACTTTCAAAGCCGTGCAGGCCAAGTATTATTTATGTGTGAAATACTAAGTGGATGTGCAAAGAAAACTAATTTGTCAGTGTTTTTGGGAGAGAAGGGGATGTCTTGAATGTTGGGTGTCAGAAGCGCTCCCCAGCCTCCCCCATCAAAGCCAAAGCGAGAAGTGACTCTAATGAGTCTGGCACTTTTTACATGCTTATTTTTAGCTATCCTAACTGGTTGGCCACGCAGTGCGCAAACCAAAATGTTTGTATGTGAGGTGAACCAGCTGAGAAGAAGCTTGGCTATGCCAACAAAAGATGGTTACACCATAGGGCAACTTAAATCCAAGCCAAGCACTAAAGAAGACTGTGTGTCTCAGGTCCTGGGCGCCAGATTGTCATAGATAACAGTTTGCTTACGTCTATCTTTTTATATCTGTGTGTATATATTTGTGCATACATGCATATATATATATATAATAAATATGTATATGTGTATATATGCACATGCATAGTATTGCACCCTACATATGGAGAGCTTAATGTATCTTGCTGGGGCGTAAATGTGTTTGCACTGGCCTTCCCAGACATTTCACATCATATTAAAGTTTAAGAGGCTGATTTAAATCAGCTGAGTTTGGTGATAATTGGACAGCAATTTTGCAGCTCCAGTATGACATATATTTCAATTACAGGGGGAAGGAAATCAGAGCAAGCATTTTATTTTACTCATTACTGCAAGCCATAAGGGACCATTAGATTTCCCAAGCTCTTGAAGGTTTTGAAATTCTCTCTTCAGCAGTTTCTGCCTCATAACCAGTGTAAACTTTACCATCAAAAGCTCAGTTTTCCACACATAGAACATTTTCGAGTTTTCAGTGGAGCAATGTTAACATGCTCCTTGGCCTATGCAGGATGAAATGAAAAAAAATAGCTTTTTAAAAGCAAATCTTTAAAAACAATGAGATGTTTCCAGATGCCGGTGGGAGCAAGATGAGGCCCACAGACATTGCTTATGCTGAAAATTTTAAATACAATCTTTGGTAGCTTGCATTTGGGGGTGCACTTAAATAATTTTCTTTTTATGGACTAACTGATTAAAAAAAAGTGAGCAAATCCAGGAAGTTTGAGTTTAATAATCCAATTCTGGTTCCAGTAAAATTATAGAGATATCTCTAAAATTCCCAGAAATAAAAATAACATAGGATTTAAGATATCACGACTTCAGAATTCAGGACTATGTGAGGTCTGCTCAGCTCTATCTCTGCTGCTTCAGCCCGCTCCTTACAGACACAGCAGCAGTGTTGTTTGCCAAGGGACATTACTTGCCCAGCTGGCCTTTTTCTCTGCAAGTCAGTCCCATCCTCATTCCTACAGCAGTAAGCACTGCTTTTAATTATGAGACTGTGATGAAGGAAAATAAATGTTAGTCTCAGAATTGCTCATGAACAACTCCCCTGGAATAACAGTGCTTGGTCTTGGTGCAAGCTTTGCTGGTTTGACCAAATGAAGCCCTTTCTACTCTACGGGGTTTTCTTAGAAACAGGAACGTAATAATCGTGCAATATTGGACAAGTCTGTTCTGGCACTGTATTTGTGTGAATAAGCGTTTGTGCTCATGCTAGTGGAACCTATGGGATTCAGAGGCATCAGAAAGTCCAACTGCCACTCAAATATTTGCAAATACTGAGTCATGTGGCCCCACAAATAACAACAAGCCATCCTGGTTGCTTTCATTGAGGAAAATCATTATGAATCACTGTGTACCATGGGCCCAATCCAACAACCACCAGGAGTCTTTCCGCAACTTCAAATGGGCATGGAGCTGAGCTCTGTTTGCTCAGCTTTATTTGGTGCACCCCTTGCTTTCATATCGCATGATTAAATAATAGCATTTATCAGGTGAGCAAGAATGTCCTACAGCAGCCAAGAGTGGGCAAATGTCATCTCCTGATTGCATGCGTGCAGCTCCCACTGATGTCAGTAGGGTTATGTATGGGCAAAATGAGGTCAGGCTGCGTTGTCCTACTTTAACGTGCCCTGTGGTATTGTACTCAATTAAGTTTGTCTCCCAGGACGCAGTTTCCCTCCCACTTAAGTCACCAGGAACTTTGTCACTTTGTAGAAGAAGGTATGAAATATTAGTCTTTGATCTAGAGTGCAATAATGTAAGTTTAACTCATGTATTAACTTGTAAAGCTACCACTAAAGGAGGCTTAAACTCCCTAGACAAAAATAAACACCAGGAAATCCATGTATGTTGTATCTCCAGGAGAACTTAGCAGCTTTGCAGACTCATTCACAACCTTGCAGAACATGATGGTCTCAGCAAGAGCTTCTTTCCCAGCCATCAGAGCTCCTTGCCTGCTGTCCAGAAGTTCCCCATGCGGCCTCACAGAGAGATGTGGAATATTGTGGACAATATTTTGAGGGAAGAGAGGAGATTCAGCTATGTCTTCTTGTGCAAGTGGCCACATGCTAGACTACTTGGAAATATTAACCACTGGTCATGAAGTAAAATTGTAAATAAGAACATCAGGTGAAGGAGAAAGAAATAAAAATCACTCAGTACTTAAAAGTCTTGTGTCACCAGAAGGATGTTACGCTTTAAGTGATCCCTGGTTCAGTTCTTGCCTCTTCCACAGATATCTTTCAGGCTTGAGGAAGTAGCTTGTTCTCTTTTTCTAGTGAGATGTTCTGCACATCTGTGCAGAAGACTCTGAGGATAATTTTCCAAGTGGATCTGAGTGGTTTACATGACTAGAAACGTAGTGATTCAGATATCATCTATAGCCTTCTGTGTCACTGAGAGGGATCCCTTTGGTTGATACATTTTGAGGCCTAAGGAAGACTCAGAACTGCCATGTGTTGGCCTACCTTTAAATAGCAGTTTGTTTGAAAGCTTCCTTGTATATATGATAGTTAACAAATTATTAATATTATTATTATTATTTAATATCTCACAGTTCTCATCACTAGGCATTTTTAAACATAATATAAGCTTATTTTAGACTTTTGAATGTGTATCTCTTAGTAAAGTGAATAGGGCCTGGAGAGCAGTTTGTTTTGTCACGAAGTAGGCTAGCTCTAGTCTACACTGCCTAGCTGTAGGGATCTAGGATAACATGAGGTCTGTGGACTATAACGGGACCTGAGACACCAAAGATCATGTAAAAACACCTGCATTGGTGCCTAAATAAATGTGTCCTAACTTGGAGCCGGAATTGTCACTTCAGCCCTCTGATTTCCATGGCAGTTTCCTATAGTCTAGTTTCCCATAGCACAGAAAGCCATAGCTTTCTGTAGCTCTGTAAAGAGGCCAAGTGTTGACAAATTCACCCTTCCAACTGTGTCCAGAGCCAGAGTGAACCTGGCACAATCAGGAGACACAGTTTTCTCAGGGCCCAGGCCTCTGCTGCAGGATGAGCTGGTCAAGACTTCAGAAGCGCCACAAACCTCAGCACCTTTCATGCCAAGCGCGGTGCACGCTTGTTCAGCCTTGCCTTCGCCGGTATAAACACAGTGCACGTACCATGCAGTTAATTAAAACTATTCCCTCTCCATTTTCCCCTAGGGGGAAGGAAGGGAGAAAAGATAGAACCACATGGGAGAAGTGTTAGTCACATTGCTCAGTGTGATCTAGAGGGGGGCATACCAGACGGTGGAGAAGAAAGCTGCCAAGGCTTGAGAGAGCGCCATGGAGAGCTGTGGAAAGAAGCTTCTCTTAAACATTGTGCTGTCCAACAGAAGCGGTGGTGAGTTCCTGGAGAAAATGGAGATAGTACACTTTCCAAAGTGACAAGATGTGAAAGTCTACTACTGACACTTGCTTCAGATTTCCTTTATGTTTTGGACCTTTGGGGATCTTGGGGTTCCTCTATCCTCCAGACATCTAGCTCTTGGACAAATGAGAGAGAAGACAAAGAGAAGTCTTAGACTTCTCAAATTGAGGCATCTGCAGGACACTGCTGGACTTGTACCCTGGCACGCTTGTTGATGGCTCAGTCTCCATGACTCAGCTCTGGATTTGGGAGCCTTCCCAGGCTTCAGAAGCAGAACAAGAACAGCCTAGAGCTCTCCTGTGCACTGCTCCTCCTGAGCCAGCAGGACCCAATTACTCATGGAGACATCAGGAAGTTGCTCTCGTCTTTAGTTTGTGGTGTGTGGACGCAAAAAGTGTTGTCCAGGGAAAGCAAATACGCTGGTCTGTGTTCTCAGTTACACATGGGGTTGTTTTCCTCCTCCATGGGAGAGGCACCAGGCTCAATTCCCAAGCACCAGGGCAGGCGTTGTCCATCCAGAATGCAGGACAGGAGACAAACTCTTCAAAGGGCTGTGCATTTTGGACCTGCTCAGGTTAGCCAGCATTGAGCTTCTGTCAGCCACTGAGCAGCTTGGCGCTGAGACAGTGGAATTGCCATGGGAAGAACCACATCTCAGACCTGCTGATGCTTGGGACCGTCCTGGGTCACCAGTTCCCCCAGGGGCTTCCAGCAGATGTCCAGCAGACTACAAGGTGCAGAAGGAAAGGCCTTGTCTGGTAGGACCTTGTTGGTAAAGGCCTTGGCCGTGGTAAGGCTGTTATTAGAAGTCAATATAACACTGCAGGAAAGGGCCAAACAAAGCCCAAGGGATCCTGCTTACCTAGATAAGATCCCTGAGGTATCTTATCCCTTACCTTGCGACATGGTCTGTGAGGAACCTACACAAGCAGCAGTAAAGCAAAAAGTGAATATTCTGATTGCTCTTTGCAACAGGCTATCTGCACATCAGTTTTCAACTGAAATTAAGACTCAAATATACATATAAATATTATTTTACCTTTGTATAACAGAACAGGCAGCAAAATTAGAAAAAGATAGGTTCAGATTTATTCATAAGAACTATTCTTTTCCTATTTGTAGGAACTCTGACAGGACAAAACTATTTATTGAGAGTTAAATAATTACATCTGTTATGCTGAGTATCAAACCCAATGGAAGCTGT